>BMAU01000442.1:550000-634615 GCA_019973935.1 Trichonephila clavipes
ATCCTTACAATTTTGAATAGCTTTATTCATATAATTATTAATACAATTAATTGGGTATTTCTCATTTAAGCAATATTTAGTTATTTATTATTTCTGATTTTTTGACACCAGAAATCCATTGCATTGTATATAATTAATAACATTATTTCTGAATATAGAAATGTGTAAATTACTCTCCAGATGATGAACTTTTAAAATATTGAAATAAAAATCTTCTCTTTTACCATAAATATTAGAAACTATTACATTATTTAATAATTTGATATGTATGTCAAGAAAATTTGGTTCATTGTTGTTATTATTTGTCCGTATTAAATTCAGATATTGTAAATAAAAATTAGTATTAGGTATAAAATTCACTTGTTTGCCAAAATGATTATGTCATCTATATAACGATAAATATAATATTTAGAATTTTTAATGTAACTACTTTCACAATAATTTAAATATAAATTAGCAAGACAGTTGCTCGCAGGTCCACCTTGTGGCAAACCTTTAATTTGCAGATAATAGTTACCCTTTTGAAGTATATATCTCTCTTTATTTACAAACCTAAGTAGTGAACTAAATATATCATAAATAACATTATTAAATAAATTATCTTTATGCAAATTTACAAGTATATTAATCAGATCATCAATATTAATAGAGTTAAATAGATCTTCAACATCTAAAATATAGACTGAATAAATCGTTTTATCTTTCATTTGTTCAATAAGTGATTTACTATTTTTAAGTATGACTGTGGATTGAAGATTATTTATTGTATCATGTAATATTTCTCTCTCTCTCTCTCTCTCTCTCTCTCATGTAGAATTTTGCCTATTTTGCTAATATATGTATTAAATCCATTTACAACTCTCCTAAATTTGACTGTGTCTTTGTGAAATTTGGGAGTTAGAAATATATGTGAAAATTTAAAACTATTACTAATTTGAATTCTTAATTGTTTATGAAAAGCCAAAATTCGATTATTTATTTCTCTATCAGAAAATGATGACTTAATAAAAACTGATTATCAAAATATCTGTTAATGATTAAATTATAATAGTATTTACATATGAAGGCAAAATTACCTAGCACTTTATCAACATTAACTATAATGAAATTATTTTGTAATTTTTTAATCTGATTTTTAATATCATTAAATGATTTAATTATCTGTACCAAAGTTATATTTATTAAGCTGCTATGTATATATTACACACTGTGTTAATGTTACACAGCAGCTTAATAAATATAACTTTGGTACATATAATAAAATCTTTTTAATTTTACACTCATGTATATATATATATATATATATATATATATATATATATATATATATATATATATATATACATTTGTGTATGTATATATATGTGTATATATATATGTGTGTGTGTGTTTTATTTGTATGTTGAATGTTTAAATTTTCTTAAAGGAATTAAGAGAATATTTTTGAAATACTCAGACTAATAGTTTACCGTATATTTTGGTGAAACAGGAAATTTCAAAGTTGATTATTTCAGTTTTCTTTTCAGTGAATAAAATATTATTGTGTTATTGGAACGTGAGCATCATTTTGAAAATCAAATATATTTCTGAAAAATAATTATTCAAAATGAATAAATGTGAAAGAAGAATGATACACTTACAAATGGTTTTAAGAATAAACAATTTCCTTTTTTAACAAATTTAAGTATTTCTATTTTAACTTCACGTTATATTTAAGTATAATATTTTGTTTAATTACTCTTTCCTTTAAATATTAAATAGTAAACGGAACTGAAGTGGGTTCGTTGCAAATCATGAAAACTTTTATGTAATATTTATATTGAAACGTAACATGAGTATTTCCCTTGATTCAAAACTAATTAAATGAATGAAAACTATCATTTACAAAACATGGTTGCATCAAGACAAAATTAAAACTTCTTATAAATATATGATTCTCACAAATTCGTAGAATTTAAATTTTTTTCCCTGTATATATAAATGATGACAAAAATAAGATACAATGTATTATTAGCTAAAATTCCCTCACAGTCATGTTTCCAAGGAAACTCAACCTCCCTTTCAATCAAGAAGCCACTCCAAGAACTAAAATGGACTGATAATAGAGAACGGGTGCGGTGCAGCTATCATGGTCTTTACCTTTGATTGATGAGGTGACTAATTAAGATTTAGTCATTCACATCAATCCTCTCCTTACCCTATTATTTGATTGAGCAATCTGGGCTTCTGTTAAATTACCTTTCAAGTTTTCCAACCTATTAATGAACAATGATTTCATCCCATTGATGTGTGTGGAAAAAGGAATTTCTCGTTTATTAAGGAATTTCTGACGCTTGAAAAATTGAAGGATGTTAGCTGTACTAAAGCACGCAATTGAAGATATTTTCTTGGAGATAATCAGTTCTTATAATTAGGAAAATATTGTGTTTCCATTAAAGAGGCAATTTTTATAAAGGTAATAATTCGGCTTGCATTAAAAGTAACTCTCAAAGTTTGTAACAAAAGACTTATTTGTATAGAAATAAAGAGTGAAAAAACTAATCAATGATTGTGACTCATTTGTATGAACACTTAAAGTACATATATTAAGTAAAATATTTATAAAAATGCTTTCTTATGTTTCTATTTAATAAATTATGTGAGAACTTGTTTTAAATATTCTTTTTAAGAGTTTTTACGGATTGAAACATGAATTTAAATTTTTGAAAAGTATTAAATTTTTTACTATGTGCATTGCTGTTTGTGGGGCTAATGTAAAAAATTTATAAAAATAAATTTTAAAATATCACACTTCTATTTGAAAAATAAAACCTGTATGTTAAACCGATAAAAGAGACAAATATTTGGTAGATTTCCTTTCCTATCAAAACTTTTTTATTACATGTCCATAATTTTCAGTCATAGCTGGCTGGGTGGCGTTGTTGGTTAGGCACTGGCCTTGTATGTCCAAATTTGTAGGTTTGTCTCAGGTCCAAATCGGTGAATTTCCATGAGGGAAAAAAATTTGACAGGATCCATGTCGTATGATTATACGGCATGTTAAAGATCTCTTGGGTCACTTTTTGCATTAGGTGCTCACGGCAAAATTAAATTTCTAGAACAATTTCGAATTGTCAGAGCTCAGTTGCGTCCCTCTGGGGAGGAAACTGGAAACTCAAAATTACATTGTGACTATTGGTATCCACATTAAAGATGAGATACTATAAAGTCATAGCATCTCCGGGAAGTGTAGGTCTACATTGGCAATTCGTAGCCCATTTGAAAGAAAAAAAGAATCTGTCGTGTACTTGTATGCTATTAAAAACGATTTGATTATCTGAAGGTTTATTAGCGTCTCACTCTAAAATAATGCGATGAGTTTGGGTTACGGACCTTTGAATTCTGAGCCTCGATTGAGTGATGAGGCCAACACCTAAGCAGTGCCTTGCTCTACAAATTGATTCGCTACGCAAAAGAGAACCCTGACCCTGGATAAATTCCACATTCTTCAGTCTCTCTATAAGGTGGGTGTTTATTGGCACGAGAGCTGGAATACACGATTCTACAATGCCACCTACGTGTTCGAGACCATGACCACTCGGCTAATATAGTAATCAGACCCATAAAAATGATGTTTTTTCTTGCAGCGGCGTACACATACTACTTTCATAGGAAGCGGGGGAGGGGTTACATTAAGCAGAACGTTGAAGTAAGCACTTAGATGCAATTTTTTTGTTAAACCCTAAAGTTATGTTGGTCTTTTGGAGATATTTGAACACCCGAATGCCACCCTTGCTTACGCCACTGAGCACAGCTAAGATTGAAGCGGCTAAGGTTAAATGCACTACTAAGATTGAATCGACCGCCATTTAAAATGATAAATATGCCGCTGCCAGTTATGTGGATAAATATGAAAATCATGTGTACTGGTAGGACAGAAACGATCATCATTAAAATCGTTAAATGCACTTTTTGGATTAATATAGCCATCATTACATTTGTTAAATGTACTTATTAGATTAAAGTAGTCGTCATTGCATTCATTAAATACACTTCTAGGATTAAAGCGGCCACTATTGAAATTAAATACAAAGATAGGAATGAAAATAACAAAACCAAAAGGCTCAATGTAAGAATATACTTTTTTATGTAACCCCTACGCCGATACTAAAAATATCTTTCAGTAGAAAAAAAGCTTTAGCTAAGAGATTTAACCATCAAAAAGATGGCAAATTTGAAATATTTAATACAATTATATAGTAAAAAGATGTAATGGAACCGAAAATGAAGTCAAAATTTGTATGTGTCAGTGAATTTGTTTTACATGTGAAGACAACCAGATACCATTTAAAAAAATATCCACCGAAATACGAAATGAACTTACTGTCCCTACAGCTTTATTTTTGTAATGCTGAAATTTAGCAAGCCTTATTAAAGTTCTGTTTTGACACTTATCAATAGGCAATGATTTAAACATGTGAATCCTCAGTTATTTGGTATTTTTAATAGTACATCCACATAAATTAAAAATGACTTAATTATTATAGTATTGAAATAATTCAATAAATGGTATGGACATTAGATGTTCAGCACTAAATTTGTTAAAAGGTTTTCTATTTATGTCTAATTTTTATTATAGATCATCTTGTTTTTTTTCTCAGAACTTAACTGTATGCAATTTTTTAATTATTGTTTTTGTTTTACATGATGAATATTAATAGCAGTTTCTATCATGTAAGGTTTCATATAGTTTGCATGCAATATTAATTTAATTTTGTTAGTAATACTTAATTTAAACAAATAGAAAATGCATAATATTTATTATAAATTACAGATTATATGTACACAATACGCCAATAAACAAACACATATATATATTGCATAGTTTTATAATATTACGCAAACATGTTTGAAAATCCCTAAAAATTAATTTTTTAATTTTATAGTAAATTTTAGTAAAAATCCATTTGAAATTTATTTAAATATATTATATCGAAATCCTGTTGATGGGACATTAAATAAAAAAAAAATATTGCAACCATTAAAATGATCCAAAGAAAAAGATCAAATATTTGATGAATGTAAATTTTACATAAATAAATGGCATAAATAACCATAAATTTTCTGAAAAATCAGACTTTAAGAAATTACTTTGAAAGTAGATAAACCAGTTCTAAAACTCAATTATAAATGAACGCACACAATTAAAAATAACTAATATTAAGTATTTATTTGTCTTTTACAAGTAATTGAATATATTCAAATAAAAAACTAGCCGTATAAATTTATATTTTGCCAGTTGTATTACATTTCCACATAGTCTTCATTTATTTTGCATCTCTACAAATAAAATCTGATTGTTGCTTCAAGAAATGTAAAATATCAGTAACTTTTTGCTAGTTGTGCAATCAAATTTAATGTACTCTAGTATAAGATTTTACAAAATAACATATACGAACAAATTTAATCGTGTCTGTTTCTCAAATTGCTAAATGTTTCAGTATATTTCAGAAATTATTAATTTACTCACTAGCGTAATGAGATGAATTTGATATGCTTTTCCAAATATCAAGATGATTTTTCCTACGTTTTACGAACGTCTAGACTAAAATGAACCCCCAAAAATTAAATTGTATTTAGATCACTGACAAAAATACTTCAATATAATTATATATAGAATTTGAACCACAAAAATGTACTTTAGTATAATAAAAATTTAAATGTGTGTGTGTAATATATCTTCATTTACTAATGATTTGAGATTGATTCCTAAAAACTCTTTTGGCCCAAAATATCACTTAATATGTTATAAACAGGGACGTAACTACTATCGTATGTATCAATGATACGGGTAGTTACATGGGCCTCGACACGTGCAAGAAAAAAGTTCTAAAATACTATCAATAACATAGCCCTTTTTTCTCTTAAAAATCATTTATCACTGTTTTCAAACGGTTAAAAAATTTTCATAAACTATAGAACTTTCTCCCACGAAAAGAAATATTTAATAGAAGATGTCGTTTTGCTAAAAAAAGAGAGAAAATAAGGAGTGGTATAGAATCGAAAAAGCGATTTCCTTAAAATGATGTGTTACTACATATGTAATTCCACATAATTTAGTCTTGTAGGAACTGCTATTGATGGATGCAGATGATCTTGAGTATGTTATTCCCCTTTCTACGAGAGCTTCATTGGGAGTGGTGTATCTAGTTCCAATTATCAGTAAAATATTTTATGACTATATTTTAAAGTTCCGATTAGTACTCTTTTATCCAGTTGTATCTGTCAATGAATGATGAAACCGATGATGCATTTAATAAGTTGTTTCATAATTGTAAAACCAGCTTGTAGAAATGTAATTTAGTAATGGAGTAAGTGAAAAAAATTATGTTTAATATTTTCATCATTTGAAATGGATATAAATTTATTTTATTTATAATATATTTAATCATAGTGCACTAATAAATATTATTGTCTCATTTGCGCGCGGTAAAAAAAATATTTTTTTTATCAGGCACTTTTCTATTAAATTATCTGAAAAGTGGGCAGTTTTGTTTAGTCTGCTGTCCTGCATCAAAAAATTGGGTCTTCCATAACTTAATAAAAAATGCAGATGAAGCTTTGAAATTTTACAGTATGTTTAGAATGATTCAATGTGTCATATGAACCAATAAACATGTTTTGATATTTTGATGATTTTTAGGGTACCGTGTCTTCTTAAATTCTGCTTTTCATATAGTCTGTTAATTCTATTTCTTTTGTTGTGATTATTTGAGCGGTAAACTGTTCAAACTATGAGCAAAAATAAAGTATATCCTAGTGGTGCTTGAAAGTGAAAAATTAAAAAAAAAAACATAGATAAACCGTTGCTAAGAAATGTCCAAAATATAATCATTTTTTAAACAATCACCAAGTACGACTTATTTGAATTGTAAAGGTAATTTGCTTTCATTATTTACTTACAGCAGTGCTTCTCAAACTTTTAATATCCGCGATCCAATATTCAATCATAATTTTCATCACGCCCCCCTTACTTACAATAACAATGCATTGAATTCAAAAATACAATTTTAACCTATTAAGTGCCACTGATGTATATATACGTCTCGCTCACCAAAAACGTTAATTGTCCCGGACGTATATATACGTCTCACTCACCAAAAACGTTAATTGCCCCGGACGTATATATTCGTTTTTATGAATTACGACGTTTTCTGAGCATTGCTATCCATAAAATTATTCCGAAGGTTTTGGAGTGCATTAAAAGGAACGTGATACTATTTGCGAAGAATTTACTTATTTCAGAGGATTTGCTGATTTATTCCTTTTCTCTCCCTTCTCCCTCTTTCCATAACATACGTCATGTGCCTACGTGGAAAACAGTGGCACAGGGGAGCGAATCGAATAATTTCTTCTCCACAGTTAAGGGATTTTTTATGAACTGTACAAATTATCAAAATAAGTGTTAATTTTTGTGTACAATTTTATATATCATAAGCTAGCGAGGGTCACAGGTAATTGTTAAATTTGTTTTTAAATATTGTTAAATTAATTATAAAAAATACATTGTGCAGTACTGATACATTTATAAGTTTATTACATCATTGTAATTGTGTATTTTATTTATTATGTCAAAATAATTACATTCAGAGAATTAATATTTTTTAAAAAAATAATCTTTTGTTTACGACTTCCCAATATGCTCGCGCCCCCCTCGCAGAATCATCACACCCCTCTAGGAGGGCGCGCCCCACAGTTTGAGAAAAACTGACTTACAGTGAAAAAAATAGTTTAATATAATCTGACTTTTTTTTTAGTCTTACATGGTAGAAACGTTGCATGAAACGCCGTGTAAAAACACGCAAAATAGATAATATATTTGAAAGGTAAAAAATGTGTTGTATTCCAAGTTCTTTCAAGCTATGTATTATGAAATTAAGAACGTATTTTTAAAATTGCACACAGTTATGAATCTTAATTTTATACCTGTTTCAACAATTAAAATAAAATCAAGAGCGCATACACACACACATTGCTCAGCATAAGACAATATATGATATTATTTGAAATAATTAATAATTCGCCTCTATTTGTGTGTATAAAACATTTGTTAATACTTGAGACAAGTAGAAAGCACGCTACATTCAGTTTCAAGACCTATCATACCTGTAATATTGAAATCCGGTAGAGGTTCTCAATTTATAAAAGCGTTTTGAGAAAATGAACTGTCTTTTCAGAAATATGTTGCGGTTTTAAGTTTTTTTTAATCAGAGATTTTTTTTTTAATTTATATAACTTTTTTTGTATAAGTTGAAAATTAACATGTTAAAAAAAATTAAAGCCTTGCAGGCAGGGGAATAGATGGGATTTCAAAATCTGGGGCATACTGGAAATTTGTCGCCTTTTTTTTTTAATTATTAGTCAAGAAAATTAATAAAATTAAAAAAAAAAAATCAGCTTTACATTTTTTTATTTATTCAAAATGCACTTTTCGTGCTTTTTTCATAGCAAAATTTTGTATACAATTGTGAATATCAATATATATGCCATGTTTAATTGCCAGGATAGTTAAATTTGTTAGCCTTAACGTGGACATAGTCGATCTGAGATAATTTTTGATAAATTTCAGCTTAGTCCCCGTTTACATGGACGAAAAATGCAGCCAAAAGCCGAGCGCAACCTCTTTGAACCCGTTTACACGGCGACCAGGTATTATACCGTCTCGAAATGCAGATTTGTTTTTTGTACCCACTTCCAAACAGGGGATTTAGGGGTAAAATACCGGAGCGTTTTCTAATTTTCCCATGATGCATTGCGCTAAAGATTCATTTATTCAAAGATGGCTGCTGTTGCAGAGTGCAGCCGTTGGTCAACTGAAGAAATAAGAGCTCTGATAAACATCTGGGGAACCAGAATATTCTGCAATAATTTGATGGAACTGCCCGGAATTCGGAAGTTTACTAGTTACCATTACTAGTTTACTAGTACCGACGATAAAAATAGTATTCTACTCAGGTGCAGGGAAGGATGTAAATAAATTTATATTTAGTATGCTTTGTGTTTATGTTTTCAATATTTTAATAAGATGATGCACAAATTTTAAGATAGTTTTCGAGATTGATTTGAAATTTTACAATACAATACTTATGGATGTATACAATGAAATTGCATTTTTTTTATTTCGTTTTTTTCGATTTATCTTATTGAGCGTTTCAATATAAAAAGTATAAATAAGTTGTACTATCTTATAATTAACTCCATAAAGGGGTGCAACACATTCATTAAAATTAATTTTTAATGATGCTGAGAAACACACTCCCAAAGTGTCATAATTGTTTGATTACTTAGAAAAAAAATTTAATGTCAATTAATGAGTTTTCCGAAAAGTATAAAATAACCGTTAAAAAAGTATGCCTTACTAGATGATCATAAAGAAATGACGCTTTCTTCGGCATTCGAAAAATTAACTCACTTATAATGAAAACTCTAAGTAAACTAAGTTTAATTTTAACTAAAAAAGACAAACGTGTTTAATGTAAGAATATAATTACTATATTAGAGAACTATGCTTTTTTATAGTGTTTGTAACCTTTTTTTCTTGGTTATTTAAAACCATAGGCCACATTCTAAAGCCCTACAACATGAAAGAATTACATACAAAAAGCTAGTATTCTGCTGAATAATCTTTTGAACGAACTGGTAGCAATTATAAACCAAAATTCATTCAGTTCTTTGTTAAACGAGTCTGAAGATCTAGCTAAGAGATGTAATACTTTTTTTTAAATGAAAGACGAAAGCAAAAAAAAAGCGCTTTTTAGACGAGTTAGCAGAAGCTCGAAGAGTTTCAGACTTGGAATCGTCTTTCAAAGTTAATGTATATTATTGATGTCAAGATGTGTTGATATGACAAACCCGACAAAAGTTTCGAAGTCTACATGATCTCAGTAATATTTTCGAAATTTTACAACTAGATAAATAGCAGACCACAAAACTAGCTAATGAATAGAGTAAGGACTTAATACCCGGTATCTATGAATATAATCTTTAAAAAATATATCAATAAATTTTCAAATATATAGAATACATTTCTTTAAAAAAGATGGTTTAAAATCCAAAATTCAAAAAATCCATTCAATCAAAGAGCTCGCAGAATTACTATTAATTAATTTCAATAAGCTCGCTTTCAGTTTTCCGGGTATCATAAAAACATGCCTGTTATTTTTAACTCTTCCAGTTACAAGTGTAACAGCTGAAAGAACTTCTATAGGGCAAGACCAGTTATCAGACTTAGCAACATTGTCGATAGAAACTGAAGAAACGGAAAAACTAAAATCATCTTCTGAATGCGTCTGAAGAAAAAAAATTGAGAAAAGAACTTATTAAACACTTAAGTACCCAATTCTTAATTAATAAAGTTTTTACGCATATGTATGTGTAATTATTTCGATACTTTCAAATAAATTTTGTTTATGTGATAATTTTTATTTGTTTTTTTTTAAAAAAATATGTCAGAAGGAATTTTGATACGGAACCCACTCAGGACTAGCTACGCCAGTGATTATAAAATTACTTTCCAGGCGTCAATTTTGTGTTGTAAATGTTAACACTGCTTTAAATTAATGCTTGTCAGTTTGATATAGAAGTAAAATAAATTTTAATCAATATTTCTAAGTGAAAACATTCAGCACCTTTATGAAGTTTAAGTACAAAATATTATTGAATAATACTGCAAGCTTAAGGTTTTGATAGTTTTAGATATATTCTATTCAAACTATAAAAATAATCAGGCTGTCTATTAATGTAAATTGCATTTCCAATTAGATGTAATTTGTCTGAATTTTTTTGTATAAATTTATAATTTTAGATTTAAAATAATAAATCCCCGTCGTATGTGACTACAAAATAATTCATTCATTTTAAAAACTAGAATTTACTTCTGATTGCTTTTTTGTTTAAAAAAGTTAAATTTGTATCCTGATTTCACGTATTTCACTTATAAGTTGATAACTATTCGCAGAAAATGAGGAAGAAATTATCTTTTTTTCCATGTGACATTATCTGCTTTTTCAGAAACGTATATTTAATAAAAATAAATAAATAAAATCTCCAATAATTGGAAGAATAGCATATGCTTCTATCTACATCATGAACCTAAGGTTGAAGGTGTAACAAATTTTCACAGCTATTGGATGTTAAAATATTCCTCATTACATAAGTAATGCGTATAATTGCTATTGGGAATTGCTGTCCATTTTCATTCTGACCTCGCCTATTATTCTAATTGAACTTTCTATTGATGTAATTCTAAATCCGTCATGTTTGTAATCCTCAGAGAACATTTCGAACCCTGTATGTCCATGAAATGGTCTAATTGAATGGGCGAACGGTTATTTGTATAGCGCCAAAGTAATTTGTCGGACATCCATTAAGCGCCACAGGATGAAATAACTGCATTGGAAAAATCCTTTTCAAGTGCGAAATTAGGAATTTATTCTGTAGTGCTCTCTTCAGACACTCTTCTTAGACTTACTTACACATTTAACGAATGCTGAATGTACTATAAGTAAGTTTTATAACTTCATATATTTCCAGAGTTTGTGAAATGTAATTTTTATAAATAAATTGTAAACACACACACACACACACACACATGCCATTTATTTTTGGTCCTACAGTTAAAGCGTAAATGGTCATACACAAGCCTAAAACATGACGGCAGTTGACATACAAGGTGTCTCATAAGTGTGTTACATCTTATTTTTCAATTTTTATATTGTTATACAATTTAAGATTTTATGTAAGTTAAAAACAAATTTAATTTCACAATACAAGGTAATTTTAGTTTATTAAAACAATTTAAGTTTTATATTCAATACCTTAATATATATATATATATATATATATATATATATATATTTCTCTTTTTTGGTTTATAATGGTTCCATGTTCTTGGTTCATTCGGTTTTTTCTTAAGATGTCTTAGGATTTATTAGTCCTCTTTTTAATTTAATTACTGATATATATATATATATATGGTTTATAATGGTTATGTTCTTGGTTCATTATTTTCTTAAGATATATAGGATTTATTAGTATATTTAATTTATATATATATATATATATATATACTGGTTTGCTAAAAATAAGGACGAAGTCGAAAAATTAGCATATCAGCTGAACGAAGAGGCAGAGCGGACAGAAAGACCAACCAGGAGATTAAGTAAGGTGATGTACGGTAGCACATGCGCAGATATGCAGGTAGACGTAATGGGAGAGTGTCTGAGTAGTATAAAGCATGTTGTCGGTGTAAGATCAGTAATTCTGGCAAAGAGATTGCACGCCGTATAGCAGTTAAAATCACACCGAGTTGCTGCCTCAGCGAGAAATGGCGAATAATCAATCTGTGAGACGAAATCTGGATGCTTTTAACCGAGGTCGAATCTTTGGGAAGTTGGAGGAAGGCCGCAGTGTGCAAGTGTGGCTGCAGAGTTTGGAATTGCTCACAGCATCGTTTCACGACTTTGGAGACAATTTCAAACTACATGAACAGCTATCCGGGGGTTCAGTAGTGGTCGTCCACGAGGGACCACACCCGCAGATGACCGGTACACATTGTCTTACAGGCCAGAAGAAACAGGCGGCAGACAGCGGGAGAAATCGCTAGACACACGACACAGGCGACTGGCCGACCGATATCGCATTTTACCGTGGCCAGAAGACTGCACGGTGGTAATCTGTTTGCACGACGCCCTGTACGGTGTGTACCTTTAACGCCTGCCCATCGGAGAAGGCGTTCTCTGTGGGGCCAGGAACACCGCAATTGGAAGGACAATGAATGAGGAAGAGTACTCTTTACAGATGAGAGCAGATTCAGTTTGAGTAGCGATTCTCATCGCATACTCATCTGGAGAGAGCGGGGAAGCCGCAATCATCCTTCGAACATCATTGAAAGGGACAGGTATGGAGGTCGCGGTGTTCTCGTTTGGGGAGGCATCATGCTTGGAAGTCGTACAGACCTTCATATCTTCGACGCAGGTTCAGTCAACGGGACCCGTTATTGTAAGAGATTCTTCCTCCATATGTGCGTCTTTTTAGAGGCGCTATGGGTCTGCAGTTCATTTTCATAGACGACATTGCACCATGTCATTGCACAGTAGCTGCCGAACAGCTCTTAGAGAGTGAGGATATTGAACCTATGGATTGGCCGGCACGATCTCCGGATCTCAATCCCATCGAGCATGTATGGGATTTTCTAGGCAGACGCTTGGCAATTTGTACCTTACCGCCAGTAATGATTCGGGAGCTGCAATTGGTGCTGCAAGACGAATCGGTAGCAATGCCTCAACAACTCATTGACACCCTCATTCTCAGCATGGGCAGACGCTGTGAAATCTGCCTAGCAGTCAGGGGAGATCATATCCCCTACTAAAGAACGGATGTTTCTTGCTGGACACCCATCACAGGGATGTTTCAACCTTCAGTCGCTTTGCGCTCCATGCTACTTTTTCAATATATCAAGCTTTATTTTATCCCTCTGATTTCTCTTTTAGTAAGTGTTGCTTACATTACACATGTCCTTACGTATTGGGGATCTTACGGTATTAAATGTGTTGATTTGGAAAGCTTTTGTACAAAGTTATATTGAAAAAACCGTCTCGTCCTTAGTTTTTGCACACCAGTGTATATATATATAATATATATATATATATTATATATATATATATATATATATATATATATATATATATATATATATATATATATATATATATATATATATATATATATATATATATATATATATATTGCTCAAAATAAATATAGGATGTTACGGTTTTAGGTGGGTATTGTGGCTGGGAAACTATTTAGCTGATTGAAACATGGTCGACAGACGGTTTATATGAGAATAAAATACACACATGTTTGGCAGAAAAAAATGCATTTTATTGCGCATTTGTATACAAAAGGAAAAAAACACAATTTGTTCACAAGAGAAAAAAAGAATAATAAAAGGTGTTTTTTCTTCAAAGGAAATTGTTTTCAGTAGGGGGTATGGTTTCCACAGACGGGCAGGAACGTTGAGCACCTCTGAGGCGTGGAGTCAAAAAGGCTATTGATCACGAGTTGGGGTATTCTGTCCCACTCTTCTAGAAGAGCTCTTTCTAGTTCTTAGAGAGTTTGTGTGTGGGGGGTTGACAACCAGCATTTCGTCTTCCTAGAGCGTCTCAAACGTGCTCTATTGGATTCATGTCTGGAGAACACGCTGACAATTCCATGCGTACGATTCCTTCCTCGAAAAGGAAATCCTCCACCAGGTTAGCACGATGTGGCCTGCAGTTATCGTCCATTAAAATGAAGTCATCTCCGATTGCTGCAGCGTAAGGGACTAAAATAGGTCGGAGGATCTCATTCCTATACCGGCGTGCAGTCAGAGGTGCATCTCGAATGATGTAGAGGTCTGTGTGCCCGTCAATGGACATGCCACCATACACCAACACTACCCCACCACCAAATCTGACACTTTCTTGCACGAACGCAGGATTATTCCTACTGCCAGGTCCATCCAGATGAAAATACACCTATTATCCGAATGAACAGAAAAAACGGGACTCGTCAGAAAAAAGAAGATTGCTCCATTTATTTCTCCTCCAGTTCACATGCACTGTTGCCCACTCCCTTCGGTCGCGACGATGCCTTGATGTTAGTCTAACACATACCATCGGTCGGCGAGCATACAGACCTACACCATGGAGCCGGTTTCGGACAGTCTTTGTTGAAACCATGGTACCAGTAGCAGAGCGAAGGTGTTGATGGAGAAGAGTAGCGTTCATATTTGGGTGTCTCCGAGCCGTTAAAATTAAATAACGATCTTCATTGGGCGTTGTTGCCCGTCCTAGACCTTGTCCTAGTCTTCGACCTGCACTTCCAGTCTCCAAAAAACGGTTCCAAATCCTAGAAATCACACTTGACACTCCAATGGCTTGCGCTATTTCGGCTTGAGTTTGGCCTTATTCTAACCTGCCAACAACTTTCCAAGCTTCTGAATCGGTTAAATGACTTAGCTGAGACACCGTACTCATCGAAACAAATCAGTCACTGAATGCCGATCATCCTTGTCTTCATTTGAATTGAAAGTCTAATTTCATTCGCTGTCGCTGAAGCGACGTTTTTGACGTCGAACTCAAAATTAGCATACTTCACAGTTTGAAAATCAGAAAAATTTTCATTTGTGATTATCTTCTTCCATTTTCGGGAAAAAAATCACTTATATCTTTATTTTATATAACACTTACAATATCCTTTAATTGTTTTGAGCAGTGTACATATATATATATATATATATATATATATATATATATATATATATATTTATTATGATTAGTCATTTGACTGTCAAACAAACGGCCGCGGCGCATTGCAACAGTGTGACATCTAGTGAAAACAAAAGAGAAGGCATCTGTCAAACTATTCGCAATGTTTAACTTACACGGGAAAGTTCTATTCCTAGCAAAGCGTGATTCACTGACGTGAAAAGAAGCTTGATAATTGAAGCTCGTATCACTGAGACGTCCGAGTCCAGAACATCCAATTTTATGGGTCTTTCAAGGACCACTGCACCAAAAGTTATTAGAATTTGCACAAATCAGGGTAAGGAGTCTTCTGCAAATCGCAACAACGGGTGAAAGTTGAAGTTGCAGGACCTTTATAGACGGGTAATGAAGAGGATAGTCGCCTTAAAATGCTATATTATTCCATTTCAAATAACGTTTGAAATGAATACCACCCTTCAAAGTCACGTTTTCAAAGGACAAACATTCATTCCAGAGTATCTATTCAAGGATTAGCTACCCCGATAGTTTCGGCGCGATATACTTTGAAGAGACTACAGTGGTGCTGATACCATGTAAACTGATCACAACTGCTATAGGAACAAATCATCTGGTTTGATGAATATTCATTTACATTTTTCCAATTCATCGGAAGTGTGTATTATTATTAAAAAGTCGTACATGGCGTACATATTATACTATTTCACAGGTCTCGATCGGATCAAAATGCACACGTCATTAATTAAATACCACCGACGTTTTATAGAGCTGTATGTGAAAGCAGTGTAGACGTAATAATTCATAAAAAGTTCTAAAAAAGCCGAGGCAATACATTTTCTTAAAAGTGTACACCATAAAATCCGGCGTATAACGCGCACATTTAACACAAAAAATAAAATCGAAATTTTCGTGTGCACCTTATACGCCGGGTATGAAAAATGATGGTTTAAAAAATAAAAAAGGAGGTGTGGGAAGAAAAAAAAAATTAGTAATAGAATACTGTTTATTCGAAAGAAATAACATACCTAATGGAATTAAAGGATTCTGATTCTAAAAGGGTACTATTTTTCCAATCTCCTGGGTTTAATTCCCCTAAATAGATGTCTTAAAAACATACCAGCTTTGTACGCACGCACTTCTTGATATTTCGTAAAAAAGGGGGTGCGCGTTATACGGCGAATATACCTAAAGATTAAAAAATGCAGCTTGGAAGTAGGGGTGCGTGTAATACGCCGGATTTTACGGTAGTTAATTTCATTGATAAGTCATAATTTTGTTTCTCGTACATCAATAATTAGTTAAAACGAACACTAGCAAGAACTTCACATTTCCTTAATATTATCAATGTGCATGGGAGTGACTTTAAATTTTAGGATAGTTAATCTACACTGGTGTGCAAAAATTAAGGACGGAGTCGAAAAATTAGCATATCAGCTGAATGAAGAGGCAGAGAGGACAGAAAGACCAATCAGGAGATTAAGTAAGGTGATGTACGGTAGCACATCCACAGATATGCAGGTAGACGTAATGGGAGAGTGTCTGAGTAGTATAAAGCATGTTGTCGGTGTAAGATCAGTATTTCTGGCAAAGAGATTGCACGCCGTATAGCAGTTAAAATCACACCGAGTTGCTGCCTCAGTGAGAAATGGTGAATAATCAATCTGTTAGACGACATCTGGATGCTTTTACCCGAGGTCGAATCATTGGGAAGTTGGAGGAAGGCCGCAGTGTGACAAGTGTGGCTGCAGAGTTCGGAATTGCTCACAGCATCGTATCACGACTTTGGAGACAATTTCAAACTACAGGAACAGCTATCCGGGGTTCAGTAGTGGTCGTCCACGAGGAACCACACCCACAGATGACCGGTACATTGTCTTACAGGCCAGAAGAAATAGGCGGCAGACAGCGGGAGAAATCGCTAGACACACGACACAGGCGACTGGACGACCGATATCGTGTTTTACCGTGGGCAAAAGACTGCACGGTGGTGGTCTGTTTGCACGACACCCTGTACGGTGTGTAACTTTAACGCCTGCCCATCGGAGAAAGCGTTCTCTGTGGTACCAGGAACACCGGAATTGGAGAGACAATGAATGGGGACGAGTACTCCTTTTGGATGAGAGCAGATTCCGTTTGAGTAGCGATTCTCATCTGGAGAGAGCGGGGAAGCCGCAATCATCCCTCAAACATCATTCAAAGGGACAGGTATGGAGGTCGCGGTGTTCTCGTTTGGGGAGGCATCATGCTTGGTAGTCGTACAGACCTTCACATCTTCGACGCAGGTTCAGTCAACGGGACCCGTTATTGTAAAGAGATTCTTCTTCCATATGTGCGTCTTTTTAGAGGTGATATGGGTCTGCAGTTCCTTTTCATGGATGACAATGCACCATGTCATCGCACAGTAGCTGCCGAACAGCTCTTAGCGAGTGAGGATATTGAACGTATGGATTGGCTGGCACGATCTCCGGATCTCAATCCCATTGAGCATTTATGGTATTTTCTAGGCAGACGCTTGGCAGCTCGTACCTTACCACCAGTAACGATTCGGGAGCTTCGATTGGCGCTGCAAGACGAATGGGGAGCAATGCCTCAACAACTCTTTGACACCCTCATTCTCAGCATTGACAGACGCTGTGAAACCTGCCTAGCAGTCAGGGGAGATCATATCCCCTACTAAAGACCGGATGTTTCTTGTTGGACACCCATCACAGGGATGTTTCGGCCTTCAGTCGCATTGCGCTCCATGCTACTTTTTCAATCAAGCTTCTTTTTATCCCTCTGGTTTCTCTTTTAGTAAGTGTTGCTTACATTACACATGTCCTTACGTATTGGGGATCTTACGGTATTAAATGTGTTGATTTGGAAAGCTTTTGTACAAAGTTATATTGAAAAAACCGTCTCATCCTTAATTTTTGCACACCAGTGTATAGTTAATCTATCCACCTAAAGATTCAGGGTCATAACTTTTATAAGGTGTGTATTTCATGTATCAATCCAATATAACAACATCTTAAGCGGACTGGATTTGAAAATTCACCAATGAGTTTCTTCCTCTCTCACTTTTTGAGCACCATGTTGTATGTCAAATCCTGTTAATGTCACCAATTTGACCAATCTCTCATTCATACCATGTATAATGTAAAAACTCCTGTTTATCTCTTAATTTCTGAGTTGCAGCCATCTCCATTGTTCAGCAGAATAATAACACTTTATGTTACTGCTAAAACCGTTTAAAATAAAAAAGAAGGTCTCAAATCCAGAAGTATTGTCCAGTGGAGAATTTCTTCAAAAAGATAGTCGTCTACCAAATATATTGGTAAAAAAATCTACCCAAAACTTCTATCCCATCGCCATAGCTCCTGAACCATCACGTTGCATCTTTTTGAACTCATAAATTTTTACTTACTAATTATTACTCTAGTAGTGCCATCTAGTAGATGTGTAGTGCCTACTGTAACGTTGTTTTTATCCAGCTTTTTGGTACCCTTATTTTCTACCCCTTCACCCTGGTGAAGCGATTCACCACAGTCTCTACTTCAAACGGATTGTACAGAAGACACACCGGTTTTAAAGGCTGCTCATTCTTGTATGCCCTCACATGTGTGACAGAATAAAACAAGCTATCCTGTCAATGCTACTCATGTGTGGACAGGATGATTTGCTATTTTAACGAGGAAATACCAAGAATTGTGTTTTACGTATTGGAGTGGCAAGACAATTTAGGGTCCATCCATATGATTTTTAAAATGTGGTGACAAGTTGTTCGATGGCAGATGGTACTTCGTCCGCAAATAACCAATGTTGCTTGGCACCAAGTCTGAGAATTCCGTGTGTAAGTCCGTGTTCTCTTCATTCAGAAATTGGAAGGGCGTAAGAGAGTTCCTCCCAGAAGGATTAAAAAAAACGGATTAGAAAGTGAATGTGAGATTTTTCAGTGAGATAAGCGAGATACCTACGAGACTGGTGTAAAAGCGATCTCTGTATTTCGGAGGATCTTAAACGTTACGAGCCCAGTAGAAAGAGCCTAACTGACGAAGATACAAAATATTTGTTTGCTAGTTGTGTGAGTACATTTTCTTACTCATAGATTAGATAGTTAAATGTGTCAATTTAAGGTGCACAGAAATTAGAGTGAATCTCGAATCACTAAGTTACAGTCTTCACGCCCGTATTAAAAAAAAAAAAAAAAAAGGCAAGTTTTCCTACTTTTTTAGTGTTCTCAAGCCAAATTAATCGTATTTTGGGTTAATATTTCTGTAAATGTTAGTTTTATAACTTTTTTTCAAATAAGTCATTTGAATATTTTTCATAATAAATTAATTTGATTAAAATTTCGTGAATACATTTTGAATGTACCTAAACATATGGTGTACAATAATCGGTCCTGGTAAATATTTAAAATTAGTTTGACTGCTATACTTTTGATTTGAATGTAAAAATAAATTATATTATTAATGTAATATATTATACCCCAAAGAGATGAAAAGGTGTTTTTCTATTAATC
Source organism: Trichonephila clavipes (assembly GCA_019973935.1). Taxonomy (NCBI): domain Eukaryota; kingdom Metazoa; phylum Arthropoda; class Arachnida; order Araneae; family Nephilidae; genus Trichonephila; species Trichonephila clavipes. The sequence goes on from BMAU01000442.1 coordinate 569,813, forward strand.
GAAATATGGTTTAAAAAATGTTGCCTAGATATAAGATTTATCTCTGAATCATCTATAAATTCATCGATTAAGAAATCTATTTTTTTTGGTATCCTATTAATCCATACATTAATTTTAAAATTTCAAACACTAATATGTAATCTTTAAAATTATTTTTTATTAAATTTGTCGATTTCCTTAAATATTTGCTGTTTCAAGCTAAATCTTTCAAGAAAAAATATTGAACAAAGTTATGCTAAAGAAAATATTGTTCTTCTGTGCTAAAATATTTCACTAATTAATTCAAATATTGCGATATTCATAAGATATTTGTTCACCTTAAACCACAAATTAAAAAAATAAATAAATTAAGAAGTAGATGATTAATACTTCTGTGGAGGTCATTACCAAATGACTGATTTCCCCCCTGTCAGGGAACTTTTGACTTCCCAACCATCGCGTAATTTGGCGAGGGAAAGTATCGAAAGAGAACATCCTTCTTCAAATTAATGTAACTTAGCAATAAAACAAAAAAAAAAAATATTTTGAAATTTTTACCACATGATAATCATATATATTTACATTATTTCTCAAACTTTCAGAAAATTTGAGAAAAAATTTAAAAAGTTATAAAGAAATTAAATTTGGACAATTTTTAAAAAAATATGAAAATTAGCATTTTACACAGCGCTGGAATCTGAAGTACAAAATTGATAAAAATTTACAAATTTAGTTTTATTTTATATAAAAATGTTCCCTTTTAAACTTTTACACACTTTTAAAGCATTTAGAGAAAAACAATATTTTTAAAATATAATTATGAAGAAAATTTTAAAATTTTATGAAAAAAATCTATTAAAATACAAATAAAAAATTATATAAAAATTTGTTTAAAAATTTCTGTATAAGTTATAAAATGCCTTATTTTGAACATGTGTATGAAATTTCATATTGAAATGATGAGTAGTTTTTGAAAAATTCTGCGCAGGATTCAAAGTTTTTCATTTTGAGAAAAATGAAGTTAAAAATATAAAATAACAGAAAAGAAAATTAAACATACCAGTATGTATTAAAAAGCCACAGCAGCATAAGTATTGCCCTCTGCAAGCTTGTATTGCTCAATTTCTTTGAGTATTTTAAGTGTTTTAGCTGTACGAGCTTCAAATGAGGTTTTAGAAACTTGTCTCTTAGTCGTTGACTTGCGCACTTTGTCAATATTTACACAGTTCAAAATATTTGTTTTATTTATTTTTAAATCCAAAGCACACATCAGATTAACAATGTTCTTACTTCAATCATTGTATTCCCATGCAGCTATAAATGCAGATATTTTTGTGGCATTAATTCCTGATCCAATCAATTTCGGGCTATACTTCCAAATCAGTCAATTCACTGATAGTATTTTAAAGCAAATCGCAAATCCTCTTGTCAAAAATGTGAATCCCAGCAAAAATAATTAATTGCTTAGAAACCATTTGACAGATGACTATAATTCAACAAAAGCAACATTTTACAATCTTATTACACGTTAATTATCATCCAATCCGCAACAACAGAAGCTATACTAATGTTGCTTTAATTTGAACTACACGCATATCTAAATCATTTACAACTATACAGTGCAAAAGGTATTTTTTGTAGTAAATAACGAATTTTGAGTTGTTAGTATTTAGTGTTATTATTTTTCCACTTATCGCAAATCAAAGTCGTTTGACGGCACGTCTTTACCTCACAAATCACTTCCTCAGAAAAAATGGTACGTTGATTCATAAAGGTTCGCCACCCCTGCTCTAGAGCAAGTCATCCTTTGACCAACCCTCAGTAAAGTAACCAGCACTGTGTGTGTTCCTAATCCAAGCTTCGTCTTCAAAGTCCACATTAAGAGGGGTGACAAGGATCAATGGCTGAACAGTAATCCTGGCTACGTCCAAACAGAAATAATTCTTCGCCAAGCATCGCTTTCAAAGTCGTGATATACTCCTTCTTTAAAGAGATGAAAAGAAGAAATGAAGACGCTCCAACACCCTGTCACAGACTCTCTATAACATTAACTCCCAAATTCAATTTTTTTCTTTCATACCTACTATTGGACTTTTCAAGTATATAATATAACGATCATCATGTCATCCTAACGCAGCCTTCACATCATAATCCTACCTTACTAGCTCCTTATCAGTGATGCTACTCTTCACAGCTATATACAGTATGCTATATATCATTTCATGGTAGCATATAATATAAAGGCATTATCAGATTGAAATACTACGGCTACAAATGAAAAATATTAGCAAAAACATTAATATTATATTTGTTATGAATATCTAAAAACATTTCCATAGAAACCAAAATGTCTAATTATGACTTTAAAGAAGTTACACAGAAATTACAAAATAGAAACAATGGAGAAGTCTCAATATGAAAAAAATATTTTTAAAACTAACCTTCATTACAAAAAATTAGCTTAAAACTGCTTTGTTTTTGCTTCATTCAGTAACATATTACTATAACATTTAGCTTAATAATTAATACAATAATATTTTCAAGAATTGGACATTATTTTTCACTATATAAAAGTACAAAATAAAGTAGTATTCTACATCTTGTACACTAAAATTTAGTTTAATAATTCTTGAATAATGAACTAGATTGGGTTATTCTCTTTCTCTACTATTTTTATTTTACATCATTCATCAGCTATTGTTTCAACATTTTTTTTGGCACTATGCTATTTTTTATATATATCTATACACGTTTATTTTTGTTTCTTACTTATATTCACTTTCCTTTCCCTCTGAAAGAATTTTTTGGGGAATTGAAATAAGACCCAGTATGGGTCTTCTGTTTGCAATTCCTTTAGGAAGGAAAATACGTCTCTAACGAAAATTCTCATGGGAATCAAGTGTTAACTGAAGAAGCAAAAACGCATATGGTTGTGCTCTCACGGCGTTTTTGTGCTAATGTTGAAGCCAACACTTTCTAATAATAGATCCCTTGATTTTTCTTTAAAATTTAGAGAGATGAGCCCAATAATATTATACACATGGAAAAATGATCATTATCTCATATATTTGCTCTTTTGAAAACTCAATTAAACTAAGGTGTCATTAGCCAGTATAGGTAAATCTGAACGTAATAAATCAAAAGCTTAGCCTAAATTTAAAAATAAAACCGAAAGTTCTAAAATTACTTTAATTAAAAATACATCCTAACAACTATACCATATTTCAAAAATCTTTAATTATAGCACCATTTTTTAGTATATTGTACAACAATCTTATACATAGGACTTTTATAGAAGCTTATATTGTTTGGTAAAATTTGTAAAAGCTGAGTTTTTTTTAATAGAAATTGAATTTTTCATATAGCAGAACTCAATGTCAACATTTTGTGTCTTCATAGTTTCAAGTAAAAAATTGCTCATTATTTTTTCTTGAAAAAAATAAATATTATAAACGTATATGTGTTCTTAGCACATATATTCTCTTAAATAGTGGACAGGTCATCATTAATTTTGTAAAAGCTTTCCCGCTAGATCTCTGTGTTATATGTAATGACAATTTAGCTTGAAAAAATATTCTTGTAAAGGATGTTTATTGAAATGTTTATTTTTATTTTTACGCATGTCACTGAATCAAAGGAAATATATTATCCTATGTTATGTGAATTCCCTACGTGAATTTTTGAAATGTTTATTATTAGTTCTTATGGTAAAAGTAAAAAACAATAAAAACAATATTTCAAAAGTTTTGAGCAAAGAGTTTATTGAAATAAATACATCCAGGTACAATTCAATATAAACTATTAAAAAGCAAGGAAGAAATTTAAAGAATAATACAAAAAATATTTTACTTCTTTTGAATAAAAAAATCGTTTTTGAAAAGTAAACTTAAAATTCATATTTCATGGGTTCTCATAACGTGAAATATATATTTATACGTTTATGGCGAAATAAAAAAGGTAAATTTATAAAACATTTTACGCAAATACATTTATGGACCGTGGGTAGGCTAGAAGGTGGAGAATCGGACTCCGGGTTCGATGTCCCATGCCACCAAATACCTTCCGAGTACACACGGAATGCATGCTCGTTAAGTCAATGAGTACGAGAGTTTTGTGAGGGGTCACATTACAAATCATGGGTCCGGGGGATGGATATTTCCCTCCCATCCAGTTCTGTGCTGAAATTGTGGAGATTGATGGTGGCACCATTTATCGTGTAGGATTAAACCTGTCTCAGGCTCTGGCTCCTCAACAACACAAATATATTTGGAAAAGTAAAAATTTAATGATTAATAGAATTTTTTTGACATTTATGTCATTGTTTCACAGTTTATACATATAAACACAGATCTTTATAAAAATAAACAAAACAGTCCAAACAAAATAGCAATACATTATAGCATCAAATAATAATTTTCACTGTTAAAATAATACTTTTCACTGTTCCACCGGCGTATATATTCATTTTGCGATAATCCATGAGTTAAGTGACGCAGACGCATGTATCCGTCCTTTTTTGCATTGTACTGCGGTGTTTAAAACTAGTCCAACGGCTTTAGGACAAAAAAAGTAGCATTTATGGTGTTCGCCAAAAATTTAATTATATCAGAGGAAAATTTGCTTTTATGTGGCATTCCCCCCCACCCCAACACACTGCCTACGCGTGCCTATGTGAGAAATCGTGGTACATGGGAGTGAATTGCATAACTATGTCGTTTCCAAGAGGAAATTTTCCAAATTATTTTCTTAAGATGTGATACAATGCATGAAAACCGACTTAATAAAAATCACATCCGGGAATAAATTTAGATATTTCTCCATTTATACCATTCGGGTTTCATTTTACAGTAAATTTTAAATAATTCTTACTATTTTTGTCTTTGGCGTGTTTCTACAAGAACAAAGCCTTTATTCCTATGTATTTTTTTTTTATTTTATCTGTAAAAAACTCCACACTTAGTTTGCCTGCATTCTTAAGCAATTTGTATCTTAACATTCCTTAAGATTTCTATCATAAAAGAACAGTATACACTAAGTATATGATTAAAATATTCAATCAACATTGATATTCTTCTGTTTCATGGGTTGCTTATTAACGTCGTATTATATTGCAAATATTATGCCCTCGGTGGCGAATATTGTGATTTTGAGCTTTAATCAAATATTGAGGATAACATTCGTAAAATCGTTAAACTTCTCTAACTTTCAGACCAACGAAAAGAGAAGCCTTTAAACTTTTAAAGTGTATCAGTCGCTTTACTCATTGGTTCTTTAACGGACCAAGACTTTTACGCCACAGCGCAGAGTGAGTAGTTTTCCCAATCTGGCACTCGGAAATTATTTCATGGCTTTAAAGTCTTCATAACTATATCTAATGATCGAAAATTATAGTAATTAATGCAATTTGGGTATTATTTTCTGTTTTTTACTAACGATAGAAGTTAACAGTGTCAACTAACTTAAGTACATTTTTAATTCGATCAAGAATAAATGATTGCTAAGTGGAACTAGTTTTTAAAAAAGAATCTAAGGATATTACCAGAAGCAGTAATTTACACGTGGGGGAATATATACAAGAAATAGTGTGTAAAGTAAAAAAAAAATAAACAAATACAATCAAACATAACATTGTACATATACAATAAAGGATAATAGGTACTGTTTAAAAGGTGTCGGCATCCTTTAAACACTTTTTTTTATTTATGTATTTAAAAATTACATTTTAGCATTATATATAATGTTTATTTAAAAAAATGATACGAGATAAAATTTAGCTCAGATTATTCACACAATTTTACAAATTTAATTTCTTTTAAAAAACATGAACATTTTTAAAATTTTACTGTTTTATGTTAATTAATTTTTTGACATGAAATATTTGTAATATTTCTGACGATGTTTTAAGCACCTTTAGGGATCGATTTTACAATACCTTAATTAGTTGTGGATAAAAGCATAGTAAAATGTTGATATATATATATATATATATATATGCTTAAGTTCAACTAAAAGCTTAATATTTCCCACATTTCAATTTTTTTTTAAAAAGAAGTATTCCATTTACAGAAAAATGGATCCCTAATTCTGTTATATGCATTACATATAAGACACAAGGAAAAAATAGAAGTGGTTGATAAATAATTGTGGAAGCAGTAGTATTTTGAATGCGAAAAACACAAACTGAGAAAAAATATTCTAAAATTTATAATTCTGAAAAAATAATTATTATAAGCTTAAATAAACATAAAATGCCACACTAAATTATTAGCTAGATATTTTTCTTAAAATAATAAAATATAATATAAATCTTACTCCCCCGACAGCCACGCATCATTCGACTTGGAGAAGAACTTTTCATTTCCACGGCACCTCTTCCATTTTTTCCCTACAAACAAGCAGAAATCTGTAAGAATTTTTCTAAATTTTAATTGCTACTGGTTTTCATATTTATCAAAGTTGTTTGAACTCTTAACTAAACTCAAAACAGCATACATCTTGTGCTTGGGATCGTGCTTTTCATTCCACACATTGAATAAGGCACGCCGAGTATTACCATCGACCAACACTGAAAAAAATCATAACTTAGGGAGTAGCAAGTAGTAGTAGCTAAATTTGGCATTAAATTAAAGGTCTCTTTCTACTCTATGTGACTTAAGTGTTACTGTGATTAATCCGAGCCAATCCCAAAAGTTCTACTCCAATAAACACAAAAAACCGACATATGTTATTAGGAGTTACATGCTGTGCTAAATGTTATGTTCTTATAATTTTTAATAAAACTTGTACCTAATTTGAAAGTCAAATCAAGAATGCACTTACCCAATGGCATGTATTTAAAAAAACTCTTAAATATGAAAAATCTTTTTCAGACAAAATGATTTAACTTCTTACTAGAAAATGACGCTCGCAAGTGTTTCTTCTGGTAAAAAGAAACCCGATCTAAACCGCTGATTGTAGAATATTTCCTTTCGAGTACTGATGAAAACTGCTTACCTCATGGCTAGGAAACCTATGAAGACCATAAATAGTGGGTTGTTTTTTATTTTGCGCAATTTCATTTTTGGACTTTCCGAGCCCCAGATTGGGAAAACTGCCCACTGTTTGGCGTAAAAGAAAAAAACACCATGATGACACCATGCAAATGCAAACTTGCTGTTTCTATAATTGTTATTTTAGATACAATACACATGCACAGTACCAAAAATTTTCATTATACGTTTAAATGATTATTAGTTTAGTGAATCCGGAATAAATCTCAGCGGTGTAATACACAGAAATAATATTGCTCAAATTATTGATTAAACCTTTGACGGTTATGAACGAGTTCAGCTCACAATCGAATAATGCTTCATAATGCGCACAAATGAGTTCCGCTGGGGAACAATATTTCGACTGAAATGGTTAGAAACGAACACAACTCGCTTTGTGAATTTTTTGTCCCAATGCGCGCTGTCGAGCTGAGCTCGTTCGCCATTATTATTCTGGAATTGATTATGTTACAAACGAATCCTACTCGCGAAATTTAGTGCCTACAGACGGCAGTACGGTTTCCATGAATTTCTTTTCATAATAAAATGGACATTTTTTTTACCTTGTTCTTTTTATGTGTATCTTGGCGCGTTTTTTAGGATGTTTGTAAAGTTAATTGGCTCGAAAGTGAAAGTTAGATGATTATTACGATTGTGATACAGAAAACTTAGCAAGTTTTGAGTCCATTGAAGACTTTGTTCACAGTACTTCAAGGTCAGAAGACGATTCAAGACGTATCAGAAGACGCATTTGTTAATCTTTTCAATTGAATATTTGTCTTGTATTTATAATTAACTGTTATTATTTATATAATTGATTATAATCATTCATAATTTACCATATCATAATTATCATTTAATTATTATTTTAAAGTACGTAAACACTGTTATTTATGTACTACAAATAATTTAAGAAATTTCTTAAACGCGTGAGGCGAGCTACCTACGGCATCGCGTGAGAAGGGTGATATTTTCGGAAGAACGGTGGGAGAAAACAGCTGCCACTTTGGACTACTGTTAACTTGTAATACTGTGCGAATTAAGTAAACGAAAACTGATCATTTCCTTAAGCGTCAGAGGGTTAAAGCGTGTGCAAAATGGCATCTTATCTATTTTATCAATATACTGTCTTAAAAGTATATGAAATGCCATGCATGAAAAAAATATTAATCAATTTTTTAGAGATATAACAAATTATTTATGAGTTAAAAGTTCTTGTATAATCATCAAAACGTATTTTCCTATTAATGAAAAACTGATATCTATCTATCCGTGTGTGTGTGTTTAAAAAAGCTTTTTATTGAATGATAGCACAAAAATATACCACTTCTTGATTAAACTGAAGAATTATATATATATATATATATATATATATATATATATATATATATATATATATATATATATATATATATATATATATATATATATATATATATATATATATATATATATATATATATATATATATATATATATATATATATATATATATATATATATATATATATATATATATATATATATATATATATATATATATATATATATATATATCATTTACTAGTTTACTCCATCAAATAATGAAGATTCTAATCATATTTGTGGGTTTATTTTTTTCTATGAATGAACAAGGTATATACATGCATAATTTTTTTTTGGAAGAAGGAAATAAATTTTGTTTATAGTTGAAAGATGGCGCAATTTCCTATTCATTTTTTGAATAATCCACTCATTTTTCCCATGCTCGGGATTTGAATTGTCTAATCGATAATGACTAAAATTAATTTAAGATCCTTTCCTGCTGATATAAATAATTATCCTATCTATTGAAATATATTTTAATTTTGTTTTGTTTAAAAACCAAATTTTCATCAAGAAGTATATTAAAAACATGAACATCTCGAAATATCTCGTCTTATAAACAAAAAAAAAATGAAGAGATTCAAAGATTTTGAATCATTTAGCCAATAATTTAAAATTAATGTTAAAATAATATTTTGATTTTTTTAATTATATATATTTATCTATCTATCTATCTATCTATATATATATATATATAAGACGCATTTGTTGTCTGTTCGTCTGTTCCCTTATAACTCAAGATCCAGACAACCAAATAGCGTGAAAGCTGGTACACGTACACAAAATTACACGAGGAAGGTTCTTAAATAGGTTTGACGTTCATAATTCTTTCCGAATTTTTTAAAATTTAATTTTTAAGTGATTTTTCAGTGTTATGACGTCATATGACGTTACGTTTCTCACTAAGTGGACAATTTATGATTTACATGCAGTTTTTCAAAATTATTACATATTTTTACAGTAGCTATGTTTATCGGTTGTAATATTTATTCAATTTTTCTATTCTTTGATATTTAATTAGGATTATTTTTTGAATAAATCATTTTTTAAGGAGTATTCTAACAACAAAAATTTTGTTTTGTTGCTTTGGCAACATTTAGGTATTATCGCGGGATGTTTATGTGTGTGATTTTGCTTACAAATTACAACTTCAGTGTTTTTCCGGAGAATTTATTTATTTCTTTAGAATACAAAGGTTATAATTTTGACAAACTAAAACTTCTTATTGATAATGGTATTTCAGTTCTTATTACTGCGATTAAAACATAAGTATAGTATTTCCGTTTTCGTTATCTGTTTTAGATAGTATGAAATTAATAATATTTTGCAATTTTATGAGTCTTTATTTTAACCTTTAAAGGTATACTATTGGCTTCAGTGCATAAAATTGCCTTGCAGAAAATCAAACTTGGGTAATCATACTGCCCAAGCAAAAGCAGTGTTGGTAGTAATTACATATTAAACTGGAATAGGCATCAGAGAATGAGCAAAACAGACAAATGGCTTAAATACCTGTTGAGGAAGCAGGTAGTCGTAAGATAAATTATTTTTGGTACTTATGCAATATACTAACAATCGCTAACGTTCAAAATAACTTGCAAAGTTGGAACCCCGATTTCGCATGTCATATATATGTTGAATTGTGACTCATGTGCTTCGTTTCATATAATGTCGCCAATAGGTTGCGGTTATATGTAAGTACCTTATTTTTTCAAGTCATGCTTTTGCATTGATAAAGTTAAATCAGTTCTTTTTATGTCAGTTAATGTTAGTATTGTACTTAATTTTTCAATTTATTTTTATGCTTGGGGTATACACTGCTGGACAGTTGCTAAGGACGGATCACAAATTGCTATGTAGCATAACATTAAGCGAGACATGAGGCCTAGTAGGATAAAATATAGTTGCTACACTGTTCAGACATTAGAATAAAGAATATTTATTGTTCTGGAAAGTACAAAAGCTGTGAAACATCTGAAAGAAAAAAAAATCGTCTTTTGATCTGCGTACGGAGAAATGAAACAATGCATCTAAAAGTCAGCAGGTACCTTAAAAAAAGGTATCAGTACAGGATATGTCCACCGCAGAGTGTGATGCAACATTCCACACGTCGTACCATACTTTGCACAACATTATCCAGCAGCTGCTGAGGCAACTGACCCATTCATCTGTGAGTGCACGGATGAGGGTGTTCTTGTTTGTCGGAGGATAGTTTCGACCAGCTACTTACCTCCCCAAAGCATCCCACACATTTTCAATGGGGTTTAGTTCTGGAGAACGCGCTAGCCATACGAGACGTTGAATACCCTTGCTGTCTAGACAATCCTGAACAGCGAGTGTTCGATGACATGTTGCGTTGTCGTTCATAAAAACAAATTTATCACCGACAGCACCACGGAAAAGACGAACATGAAGAAGTAGAACTTCATCAATGTATCATTGAACCGTCATAGTCCCATTCGCAACCACATGTAGGCGCGTGCGGCCATTGATCATGATGCCGGCCCACATCATGATACTGCATGTCGGATATCGGTCCTTTTCCTGAATATTTTCTGGACGATAAGCAGTACCACTATCGCGCCAGATCAGTTGGCGTCTACAACCCGATGACAGACTGAACCTACTCTCATCTGAGAATAGTACGCATGCCCAGTCCTGTTCAGTCCAATTGTGATGCTCACGACACCATTGCAAGCGGGCAGTAAGGTGCTGTCTAGTCAATGGGACACACACAACAGGTCTACGTGCGTATAGTCCTCCTCCCCTCAAGCGTCTGGCAACAGTTTTTCGGGAGATCTGCTTTCCAGAGGCAGCAAGAAACTGATTTTCCACCTGCTGAGCTGTGGTGCGCCTGTTCCTTTTTGCTGATAGGACGATATATCTGTCTTCTGCAGGCGTCGTACTTCTAACACGACTTCCCCCGTGCCGTCTACTACACATTCCAGTAGTTTTAAATGACTTCCACAGCCGTGAAACAACGCTGTGAGCGATGTCGAACTCCCTGGCAACATCTGTTATCTTTCGCCCTTCTTCGATCTTTCCAATAATTCGGCCACGCATAAAATCATCTATGTGATGTCGGGAAGACATGCCAAAAAATTTAAGTTCGTCTATTAACCCTCCAACTGGACAGAACGGATTTTTCCGCCCTACTAGAGAGGCTTCGAAAATGGACTGCACGGATTTTTCTACCTTCAAGTAACGTTTTCAAAAGCGGATTAGCCGCACTTTTCTGAAATCCTTTCCCCCTTTTAAGGTTTAACATCTTGAAAGATAATGAGGGACGGAGGAAGCAACACAGCAGGAGTTTTATGGCTCGCAGGGAACCCCGTGTTTTGACCCCCCAATCGTAAAAAATCGGGGAGAATTTTCTTTACAATCCCAGAAGTGTTTCTTTGCTAACTTGTATTTTAAAAGTTTCCAAAAGTCCCAACGCATAAGTAAAATATGTTACAATTCCCTTTTGGTTTCATATTAATTTCAAACTATAACAAGTTGGGGCGTGTCAGGGCAATCTGCTATTTTATATAGTTAGACAAATTATATCTTTTTTTTTTTTTAAGTATATTCTCTTTCACTTCATTTTTCTTATTCAAAGCTTTCAGTTTTTGAAACATGATTATTTTATTATAAGATACCGTAAAAAATTAATAAAACATCAAACTCTTTAAAATTTGGAACCTTTTCAATTTTCCAACCACTAAAAATGAATAAATTTAAACTTCATCAAATCATTTGAAACATTTTCTTACACTTTGATAAAAATAATAACGAAAAAAAAAAAACTAATTAAGATTTATTAGTTTTTTTTTTTTTTTTTTTTTAGATTTCAAAGCCTAAGTGTTCAGGGAAGTTTAAGTACAGTGCCTGGTTATATATTGTTAAAATACACTGAATTATATTTGAATTTAAAGTGCTTGAACTTCAGTTTACATCAAAGACAACATGAATGAAGATTTTCACACATTTTTTTTATAACTTGAATGTTTGAATAAATGGTAATCAAAAATATACGGAAACATTTACAGTAGACAATTATGCATATAAATAAACATAAAAATCAATTTAAAAATTGGAGCTATTCAAAAACATTCGAATTATATATTGTTCAAAAATATCTATTTATACAAAATACCTCAACATTTATCTTTTTTAAAGGCTAACTGAATAAGTAATTAAAATCTGGATATGTTTTGAAATCTCGACCTTATAAAGCTAGAAATTTTATGTTAAAATTCCATTTGAAATTTCGAAAAAAAAATTGCATTGCGCAGTTAAAAATTATTTACCATAAGTTTTAGCAATTGTTTGAGTATAATAAAAATTTCAAATTTTATTATATAGCTTCTTTGGTATCTTTTAATATATTTCCGCGCGGTAGCCGAGTAGTATAGGTATCGGAACGTGGCTTGCTTTGTCACGAGTTCGAGCCCAGTACCACTAAAGACCCGCCGTGTAGGGCAGCGATGCACGTTAAATCTGTCGAGAAATGAAACGTCCTCCCGTTGGTGTGGTGGGGTAGTTAGGAGAGGGGGGTGCCAGCTCAGGTGTCGTCCACGTCACTTGACCATGGTTCAAAATTACGTGGTCCGTCACCAAAAGCCCTCGTGTAGCTGAACAGTGCGACGTTAATATTCAATCATTCATTTAATATATTTCGAAAATTTCATACAATTCGGTTGAAAACCGCATGCTAAGAGCAAAAAATATACTAAAAAAATTGATGAATATACAATTACAATAAATTCTTACATAGAGAAGCAAAACTGAGAAGCTAAAGCGTAGGAATAAAAAATTTTGAGTATATCTGAAGTAGTTTTCGAAATATTTATTTTAAAGTTTAGAAAATTTGTGTGCGTTATGTTATACTTGATATCAATTAAATGGTTAAAATAATGTGTGTGTGTGTGTTAATATTTGTCATGTAATCGTTTGATGACACACATTCATATACTAATAAAAAGTATCATTGTCATTGATGCGAATGTCAAGAATTTTATGTAATTTTAAATTCAGACATTAAGATATTGATGTAGAAAATATAAAACGACCATCTAAAATACATGAAAAATGCAGTCTACTATAAAATGATCTTGATAAACAAAATCCGGCATTTTCACTTACTATGGCAGAGCCGGCTTAGTCAGGGGCGATCTGGAAAAACAGAGAGAGAAACGCGGTTTTGATGGATGCCGCTCTAGCTTTTAAAGCTCCCAGGAAAAATTATATATATATATATATAAATTACAAATGCAAAAATAAATCTTGTAATTTTCCATACATTTTTATAACAACGAATTGTGGAATTGGCTTCCAATACATTGTTGTGTTTGACAATATCTAAGGTAACCAACCCTACTTTAGATAGATTTGTACTACTTTTTCGTAACCTTATTCCTTTTAAAATTAATTCGTGCAGCCGAAATACACATTTGTACCCTTAAAAATTTATGTAAACTATAACGGTTAATTTTAATTTATTCAACTTGTGAAATGTTCATAATTAACCACTTCCGTCTAAACAGTTTACAGGAAAAAAAAAAGTTTGGACTCCCTCATTCATTAGGGATTTATATAAGATTCTAACATTAAATTTTATTTTTCACCGAATAGGATCGAGTAGTAGTGTATGGTGCTTCCACACCACAGGTCTGGGGTTCTATTAACGGGCTGCGCAAGGTCGACTCTGCCTTTCATCCCCGCTACATTGGGTCGATAAATGAGTACCAAGCTTACTTCGGGTCTTAAAGACTGAATGTCTCTCATCAGACAGACCACCAAATCGGGACATCTGTTCATGCACCTCAGCGACCAATGGTCACGTGTATTTTGATGGGCACAGTAGTTCCTGGCCCTCATGGACTGTTGTGCTTCTGAGTTTGAGTCTTAAGTTTGAGGATTACCTCACTTTGGGGATACCCCTTAGATAAACATGTATTTCCACTCATTTGAATTAAACATTTTTCTTTCAATTACGTTTATTTCAGAAGGAAGTTTGATTTTTCAAATGTATTTGCTTAATAACATGTATATTTGTGTATTATATTAAAAATTTGATCAGTCCAAAATTACATGTTTTTAGCTCCTCTAAAAGCTTTTAGGATTTTACAACTGATCTTACAATCCATATACGTTTTATAGTAGTATATTTAAAAATGATAAGGACATTTTTACGACTGTGTGAGCTGTTATGCCTCGTTTATAAATATAAAAAATTGCATTCAGCTACAGTTTTTAAAATGTACAGAAATAAGTGGAGCAACAGGATACTTACATATTATGAATATTTTTGACTCCAGTAAGATATATTTATATATATATATATTTCAGTTTCTTTACAATTTGAATAGAAGTTGTAAGCCATTTTGCGAATAGTTTGATATTGAGTATAAACCCATAGGCTGTTTAATATTGTAAAGTGTTTTACTTTGATACCAGCACACATTTAAATAAGGCTCATTTGCAGTTATATGATCAGCTTCAGTGATATTTAAATTTTCAAAAATAGTCTACACGTACAAAAACATTCTTTCACAACCGCACACCACATCTCTCTCTCATACTATATCTTCCCTACAGCAGGAAATATTTGTGTATACTGAAAAATTTAATACAGGATACATTTCCAAGTGTTAAATTTGTTTTTAAAATTTGGTATGAATACATTGTTGAACTGTCGGTTAACTTCACTGAACAAAATTGTTTTAAGTGTACTCTTTTGAAAGACAAGATTAATTAGGGATAACTTTTCTCACAATAGAATTTGTAATGACTGAATTGTGTGAAAATGTAGTTATCGATGTGTGACATTTTTCCTTGTAATAAAAGAAACAGAAAGATAAGAAATTTAACTTGAGTAGAAAATGGTTAGAAGTACTGTCATGCGCATTTGAAGTAGTATATCCCCCATTAAAATTAAAAATTATTGACTGAATGTGTGTTATGTCCATCACAAATGCCGATGTAGAAAAGGAATTTTTATTTAATACAAGAAGTTCGAAAAAAAGAACACTAGGAAGGAAAATTTAAATTTTTTCCGAAAAATATTCAGTTAACATAAAAATATCTTTTATATGATTTTAATTAAAATAAATTAAAAGTATTGAAATCATTTTTTATGCTATTTTAAATTAAAAATATAACTGAATAGAGAAAGATCGATTTTATTTCATAAATATAATCACTGTATGTAATATTTTTTGTGTTATTGTTTAAAAATGAGATAGGGCCTTTGCTCTTTTTACCTCATTACTTTTTTAAAAAACAGGAAAGTGAGCGCGTTTTCTTATTCTCATATTCAAAAATGAATACAGGATGCTTTTTTCTAGTTCAAATCGCAATACCAAATAAATATATATATATATATATATATTTTAATTTTTAAAAAATGACAGAAAAATAATTTTCTTTGAAGAAAATATAATTATTTTTCAACTTCTAACATACTATTTATTTCATTTTTTCCTCTTTTTTTTACCTTTCATTTCGTTTTTAATTTTACTGTGACTGAACATATAGGAGAAAGAAACACCGTATGTTTCAAAGAGGGTTGATCAAGAGAGGATATTTACGCTTTCAAAGAAGATTGCCCAAGACAACTTAACAGCTAGCTGTAAACGATTGATCTCTTGGTTCTTACTTTTCAAAAGGGACCGAACTGGGTCGTAAAATTTTCCCCGTTCGACCTCCCAAGTTCTAAAAGGGGGAAAGGAAAAAAGTCTGTTGCATTCTTGTAGGGAATCGCAAAATAAGAGTTAAACGCTTTCGGAATAACTTTTCTGGAGGAAGGTGTCCAGTTAGAGGGTTAAATCTTTCCTGTAAAACTTTGACTTGAAACAACAACTGTCCACACGCGTCAAAACCTTTAAAGCTCTTATGAATGCTATCACGTGATGAACAGACGTGGGAAAAAATTGCATAGTCATACTTCTTACTAATATCCCGCACTTATTCTAATTTTCCACATTTTGCATCCTTTCATTTTGTGGTTGCTATGGATGATAGTGTTATCCGTCCTTAGCAATTGTCCAGCAGTGTATATACTTTAGATAAGTTTTTTTATTTAGTATTTATACGTATTATTGCACAATCGGAAAAGTTCAAGACAACTCGCCACTTTAGCAATCCCAACTTTGTATGCGATGAATTGGCAATCATGTGCTTCATTTTGTATAATGTCACGACTAGGTTGCGATAATACATAAGTACCTTTAATTCTGTACATTACTATAACATTAGACGGGCCGCAACATACCAATTTGATGTGATTTGAAAATTATGCCAAAGATGAGTATGTTGAGGAAGCAGGTAGTCGTAAAGTAAATTATTTTTGTTACTTATGTACTATCCTCCAACAATCTCCAACGTTCAAAATAACTTGCTAAGTTCGCAACCCCGATTTCGCATGTCATATGACATTAAACCCTGCAATCATCATCTTCGCATGTCATATATATGCTGAATTGTGAGTGATGTGCTTCGTTTCAGATAATTTCGCCAATAGGTTGCGGTTATATGTAAGTACCTTATTTTTTCAAATCATGCTTTTGCATTGATAAAGTTAGTTCAGTTCTTTTTATGTCAATTAATGTGAGTATTGTACTTAATTTTCCAATTTATTTTTATGTTACGGATATATATACTTTAGATAATTTTTTTATTTAGTACTTGCTTATTATTGCACAATCACCAACGTTCAAGACAACTCGCCACTTTGGCAATCCTAACTTTGTGTGTGTTTAATTGGCAATCATGTGCTTCAATTTGTATAATGTCAACAATAGGTTGCAATAATACTTAAGTACCTTTAATTCTGTACATAACTAAAACATTAGACTGATCACAACATTCCAATTTGGTGTGATTTCAAAATCATGCCAAAAATGAGTAGCCTACCAATATGAAATTAATATTATGAGTATTATCTTAGCCTGTTTTATATTTCCCTCCAGTAGTCCTTAATTAATTCAATATATAATATTTTTTTTATGTTTTAGTGCTTACAATTTTTTTGGTTATTATGTACTGCAAATATTTTTTTACACATTGCGATGTCTTTGGCAAAATTAATCAGTGGTATTTTTTTTGAAATATGTTTTTTTATCTGTTTTTGACAATGTTTAAAATTTTGTTTGATGTCTATCTGAAATGCAAATGGCAAACTAAATATTTTACAGTATATATATTGTGTTTGTATGAAAATGTATATACTGATTTAATCAAAAATTGTGTCTTCTTTTATTTTTGATATATTTTTAAGATTTAATTTTATTTTATAACTAGCTATACCTAGCTAAACGTTGCTGTGGCTCAGTCAGCTTTAAAAGACTGGTACACCATAAAATATGCCATGAAGCTTACAAAAGTAATACCAAGAATTCAAACAAATCTACATATATATATACATATACATAAGACGCATTTGATTGTCTGTCTGTTTCCTTATAACTCAAGATCCAGGCAACCAAGTAACGTAAAATTTGGTACACATTCACAAAATTACATGGGGAAGGTTCTTAAACAGGCTTCGTTTCAACCCAACCTCACCCTGGCCTCCTCCAGCCAAAAAGAGTGCTCCCTGTGCATGTTCTGAGCCATGGGTTCATTTTAGAGAAATATCTACTAAACAAAAGTGGTAAGTAATTTGCAATACGTCTTTGTTGTATTTACTTTACTGCAAACAAATACTGCAACAATTATCACATTCCTTACTACATTCCATTCCTTCATTCATAGGAATGCATTGTCATTTTTTGCTACAGTCATGCCTATGAGAAAAAGGGGGAGAGTATAGACTTGCAGACACCATGCTTTTCTCATGGGCAGTTGTATGTGGCCTGCTCTAGAGTGGGTAGACAGGAAAATCTTTTTGTACACACTCCAAATGGAACTGCCAAAAACGTTGTCTATCACATTGCTTTAAGATAAATGTACCCTTTTATTGCATGCAAATAAATAGTTTTTTAAGCTTCTACATAAAACCTTATTTTAAACCCGGGCAAAGCCGGGTACTTGCAGCTAGTATTATTATATTTGTATTGAAGGATACGAGGCAGATTATAAAACTCACTAAATGCTATTTAATTATAATATTGGTACCGTTCCACTTTGTAGGCCCAAATCTTACCAAGTTGGCTTTATTGAGGCAACACACGATATACTCATAAAATATATTAATAATTATTAGTTTTTATCGCATTTTCGTTGAGGCGAGACTGGAAAAGGATAGAGAGGGGCTCTTACATATTTTGTAGAAAGAAGGCTAGGCCCCGGGAATAGCCTGTGACACCAGCCATTTTTGTTTATCCAAGCTACTTTCACCCTTCATCCCTACAAACGCCACACAAAAACACCTGATCACTTATTAGTTGGCTTTGAAATTTGTTGACGAGAACATCGCAGTGTGAGTAAAAATCATTGAGCTTGGTTAGCGTTTTTTTTCCTTTCTATTTTAGAAGAATTTTTTAAGAGCACATTGACAAAGAGCTCAGGGGAAAAGCATGATTTTATTCCATTTAAAACGTGGATGCAGCTTCTTAAAGCTGTTGATTTAAAACTGAATACGATAAAGGAAATCTGTAAATACTTTGGTAGTGCTAATTGTATATTATCAAGAAAAATTAAAAATATAGCAAATTACGTGAATCTTTGTATGGAGTAAATTTGAACCATAGCACTATGTCAAGGGTACTCAATCTTTTTTTCTGCTGGGCCGCACACGTATGTCAGCTATTTCACACGGGCCGCATACATATTTTAGATTTTTCACACGGAGCACAACATGAGGATGAAGGGGAGAGGGAGGGGAAAATGCCTTAAGACCAAGGGTAAAATTGGAAGTTTAAAATGCAGAAAATTGATCGAAATATTGTAACTCCTGTTTTGCTTTTTTTAATCATTATTTTTATATATTTTTTTATGTGTTTCACTAACACTAAATTAGAAGCGTTTAAGAAATACTCCTTCACAAGTTGTGCATCAATTAACAGTTTCGTATGATTACAAATAATATAACAAACTTCTTGAATGAGTTATTTAAAGAAAAACATCATTGAATTATTCTTGCTTCCTGGTATTTTTTTAAATACAGCACTTTCGTGACAAATCGAACAATCACATATCCATGATTGTTTTTCACTGCGAAATAGTCAACCTCCTAATCGTCTTAAAACTATATATTTTTTTAGAATATTTTTCACTTGCAGGATATGAAAGATAGTTAGAAATTAGTTCCACACATAAAATTGTCGCTTCTCCACTGTTGTCTGCTATCAATAACCATAACCATTCAAATAGAAAAAGAATATCAATTCGTAACCGTACGACGCTGAGAACAAATAACAAAGTTGATATACTTAATTTCTTGACAAAGAATTTCCCACCAAATTTTTAGTATAATGTTCTTAAATAAGTAAATTTCTCAGAGCAATGGACCATGACCGAGCCACTTAAAAATGCTCAGTGGGCCTTAGGTTGAGTATCGTTGCACTATATAAATAAAATGTACATTAGTATAAACTTAATATTTTTCAATTGATGTCTTTTTTTTACAATATTCTTTTCACAACAAAATTCTGTTAACTTGGAAAGAAAATTTTAGTCTCCGCAGCTTCGTGTTAAACAATTTTCACTGTATTTAATAAATTCGCATATTTGTAACTTTTATTTTACTTCAGTTCGATAATAATTCTATTATTAATGGGATATAAATAAAACAAATTTAAAATGTTATTTGACAGTAAAAATTTAATTACTTTTTTGTTTGCTTCCAAATAGAAGAAGAAAAAAAGATGTCATTTTGCATTTTTTTTTCCAAATTCATCAATTACTGATGAATAGTTACAAATTCTAAAACGTCATTAATAAATAAGCATGTTGCAGTTTTTTACATCTCCATGCTTTACTTTAAATTTTAAAGCGTGGTTTTGTTTACTTATAAAAATATACAATTTTTTATTCAAGTTCAAAGGTATTACAATTTTGTATTGTAAAAACTTAATCGGGGTTTAAACGAAACTATACATATAATTACGGTTTCATACAAATGAGCGCACATCCATAAATGTTCTTTTGTGATCAGGAATCAAAATATTACATTAAAATATCAATTCTTTTTTTCTGTTTTTATGTGCTCTAATAGAACTCATCTCCAAAGAATACATTTACTTTGGTTCTTTAAAGCAGTGTTTCTCAAACTGCGGGGCGCCCCCCCTGGGGGTGCGGTAACCCTGCAAGGGGGGTGCGAGCATATTGAAAATAAAAGGTTTAAAAATTTTTTTTTGGAATGAAGTAAAACAAAATGCTTTCTGACATAATAAACAATACACATTTACACTGATATAATTTATTTTTATTATCTGGTGATCATCAAAAATAAAAGATGCCACTTCAAACGCTCAATAGCCATCTTTGATCGTATAACCAAATTAAAAAAAATTAATTTTGCTTGCTTTGCGGTCAATATGAGAACGATGAGAGATTTTTTTTTACGTTTCTTTTAACGATATCAAACGATGAGAGATTTTTTTTTACGTTTCTTTTAACGATATCAAACGATGAGAGATTTTTTTATTACGTTTCTTTTAATCTAAAATATTACTTTAGCTGACTTTCAAACTTACTGGTATGGTTATCTCCATCTTTTTTTAGGGAAAAGTAGTAATAAATATATATATTATATATTTCTGTTTCATCTTTTTCCATGTGAAAGAGTTTTGTGATATATGGATAACCATGAGTATTCTGAAACATAGAATGCATTTTGAAAAACGTTTTACACAATTATTTTTAAAACATGTTACAAATTCCCCATGAACAATTTTGTAGTTTTTATTGCTGTGTTGCACGACTTATTATGGTTTATAAATGTAAATATTCAGAATTTTTAAAAAAATGGGTATCTGTGATCCCTATTGAAGGAAGTTTAAACTGATCAAGCAGTTGAAGAACCTACTGAAATAATGCATATTAATCAAGATATATATAGCGAAAGTAAATATCAGAAAAGTGTTAGACATGAAACATTTGAGTTGAAATTTTCAAATGCTGCCTGAAGATCTCTATGAAGAAAACTATGAAGCCATAATGTAGCACTTCGCCTTGTCAAAAAGACACAAGGAAGAAAAAGTTCAAAATTATATTTGTAGATCATCAAACAACAGCAAAACTACAAAAACGTGAACGAAATATGACAGTTTAGCTGGAAAATAACGTTCCTGTGTTGTTCGTCAGTAGAGAAAGTTTGAGAACCACTGCTTTAAAGATAAAAAACATTCACATGTTCCGCACAATCAACATGAAGCGCATAACGAACGTCTTCATTATTTCCCCGTCTATCATCTTGCGCCCCCCTTTTGCAAGGTTTACTTATAGAATTACTCAATAAATTTATTTTTATTAAAATTATTTTATTTTGTTTAATACTTTGCATAAAAAGTAGTTTTTCGAGATGTTATTTACAACACTGAATTATGTATTAGGGTGGACCGAAAACAAAATTTTTCCCCGCATTTCATAACCTTTCCGCATTTCCTAACCTCAAGAGCCGAAACATTATTACACACTTACATTTTGCAATTAACTCTCCTGGATGACGTGGAAGGCACGTGATCAGGTGGAAGTGATATTTAACTGCTGCTGAAGAGTTTGAAGAATCATTATTTCACTTACTTTTGTGTGTGATGGGAAAGGCTGTGGATCTAAGCGACTTTGATAGAGGGCAGATTGTAATGGCTCGAAGGCTCGAAACAAGCATTTCCGAAACTGCACGACTCGTGGGTTGTTCACGATCTACAGTTGTTAGTACGTATGCAAAGTGGATGAATGACGGTGAAACCAGCAGTAGACGACATGGAGTTGGGCGTCCACACGCTATCAAAGAAAAAGGTCGTCGGAGACTGTCTTGCATGGTGGAGCAAAACCAGAGCCAGGCAGTGGCTCAGCTGATAGCCCAATACAATGCAGGGCCAAGTAGAATAGTATCGGAGCACACTGTTCAGCGGACACTGTTGGATACGGATCTATGCAGCAAACGTCCCACTCGTGTGCCTTTGCTGACCAAGAGTCATCGCCAACTGCGCCTGCGCTTTGCCCGGGAGCATTGCGACTGATCCATGGATTAGTGGGAGAGAGGTGTCTGGTCAGATGAATCACGGTTTGTCATTCATCACGCTGATGGCCGTGTCAGAATACGCCGTCATCTAGGAGAACAGTTGCTCCCTCAATGTACAGTAGGCCATACACAGGCCGGAAGTGGCGGAATTATGCTTTGGGGGATGTTCTCTTGGACGACTCTGGGACCCGTGGTTTTGGTAGAAAAGACAATGAATGCTACAGGGTATCTGAAAATGATTGCCGACCAGTTGCACCCTTACATGGCCTAAGTTTTTCCAGCTGGAAATGGAATGTTCCAACTGGACAACGCCCCGTGTCAAAAGTCTAAAATTGCATTGGAATGGTTCCAACGCAATGATGCTGAATTCCTGTTAATGTCATGGCCACCTAACTCATCAGATATCAGTCCGATAGAATACATTTGGGATGTCATGGGACGGCCACTCCGAGTTCAAAGACCACCAATCCGCAATATCTCTTATTTGTGTGACCGTTGCTTAAACATCTGGTACAATCTGTCTCCGGCCATCTACCAATGGCTTGTGGCATCCATGCCAAGGCGGGTTGAAGCTGTGCTGTACGCCAAAGGAGAGCCAACTCGTTCTTGACAGGTGGTCATTATGTTTTAGCTCTTGAGTGTATATTGAAAAGATGTTCTGTTGTATATAGATCAGTGGTTCTTAACCTTTTCTTTTTTGTTACGCAACACTTTTAACAACTTCAAAATTTGGCGGCACACAAACCATAAAAACATTTTAAATGAATCGTACTTTTCTATAATTCACTATGTTAAATTTTTTCATGATGATTTTCAGTGTTAAATGAAATAATATGTACGACAAATGACATTAAAATGTTTATTGAGTAATTAATTACAAATTAATTATAAGAATAGATTTAATATGATATTTGAGTCAGATGATTTTCGATAATTTCATTCATATTTGATCATAAAAAGGAGAATGCTTCTCTTATTTAAAAATCTCGTACTTTTTTTATTTTGATATTTTTTAATGCTGAGAATCCAAGTTCCCGCAAATGGGCTATGGAGAATAGAAACGATTTTTTTGAAGTTTTATTTGCCTTTTATGAATGATCGCCTTCAATTTTAATCCAAAATGAGCATTGACACTTCCGAATGTTTGAATTGAAATCTTGAATATTACAGATATAATTTAGTTTTTCTTCTTCTCTCTCATCCAAGTTTAATTCATACACAAAGGTTTCCATTATCACAAAAGGAGTATGAACCCAATGATTTTTTTTAAATCCATCTATGCTCGAAAAGAATATAAGTTTAATGTACCACGAAATACCCTTATTTAATTTCAATAAATTGGCAGAATTATTCTGTTCCGGTTTTTTTTCTTCTCAGATCATAAGTAATAATAATGATAAAAACTGGCTACACAGTGGGTGAGAATTACTAATATAAATAAAGAAATAAATAAAATGAAAATTTATTTTTAAGTTAAGTAGTTACAAGGGGGATGAGATTTTGGTGTTAATAAAGAGTGTTTTTTTAGAGGTATAGAACTTTAAATTGCAATAAAACAACGATGTATTATTCGATTGACATGATTCTTTTTATTCGAAAGATAATCTTGTGGCATTACATTTTAAATATGATTTCTGGCATATGACTGCCACGGCTGCCTCGGATGTAGTCCAATCTGGTCGTCCAATTTTCAATGAGTTTTTCCAACATTTGTGTCCGTATATCGGCAATAACACGGCGAATGTTGTCTTCCAAATGGTCAAGAATTTGTGGCTTATCCGTATAGACCAATGTTTTTACATAGCCCCACAGAAAATAGTCTAGCGGGTTAAATCACAAGGTCTTGGACGCCAATTCACAGGTCCAAAACGTGAAACGAGGCGGTCACCAAACGTATTTTTCAATAAATCGATTGTGGCACGAACTGTGTGACATGTTGCGTCGTCTTGTTGAACCACAGCTCCTGGACATCATGATTGTTCAATTCAGAAATGAAAAAGTTAGTAATCATGGCTCTATACCAGTGCTTCTCAAACTTTCAATACTGGCGCCCCCCTTTTCAATCACAATTCTTATCGCGCCCCCCTTCTACATTAATAATGTACCGAAAGCAATAATAATGCACTTTGACGCTAAAGCAACAATCTTTATTATAAACCGTGCATATTCATGACATGAGTATTAAATTTCGTACATGTTACTTTTGAGCAAAAATTAAGTGATAGGATAATTATATTATGTTGTTTTTCCTTTCTCTAATTTTTAAATTGGAACATATTGCAAAATGCGGTTTCTGCTTAGAAGACAAAATATAGATATCAGCTAAATGTAGAAAAAGAATACAGGGGGTCAATTTCTAATCATAAGCATTCCTTTGAAAAACTTTGCTCTGTAACACAGGCCCATGGAAGTCGCTAATACTTATTAAACTTGTTCTTAATTTAGTATTAATTAATTAGTTATAAAATACTCCGTGCAGCACTGATACATTAAAAGTATACCCGCCGAAGTACCCACTCTTTGCACAAGTTCATTTATAAGAAAATAAAACATTATTGATATAATCGCGTAATTGTAAGGAGAGTAAAGCCAAGTGTGCGACAAAGTTTACAAAAATGTAAAATGATTTTTTTTAAATGATTGCTCAAATTATAATTAGTTTTAAGCGAACGGTAATTTTATGTCTCAAAGAATTAGCATTTAGAATTGATGTTGAATAATGAACAATAAAAAAAATTCTGATGAAGAATAATTGTATTATTTTTAATATTTAAGTGAATAGTCTTCAACATGTTTAAACCTTGGAGTAGACGCGCACTCGATACTAATGGTCGAGCGGGGTTATTTGAGTCACCCCAATCCTTTTTTTATAATTATTTTTATATTACACATTAAATATCGTAATTCCAGTGAATAATTTAATAAAGAGAAAATATACTCACTTACTTTCAAGGACACAGAAAATATTTCGGAAAAATGTTATCACACCGGGAACTCAGACAAAACAAGTGCCTTTAAGATCGTAAAAAAGACGTCTGTCACTCCCAAAAAAGAGGGAGATATGTGACAAATATATTTTAGTTCACGTTAAGATTGTCAAACAGGAGGGTAGTTCCAGGGCCATTGGTAACAATTAAACAATTTTGACAGAATTACCGATTTCGTGCACTGTGTGCTCGGCGTGACCACTCCCGGATTAAAAGTGTAATTATTACAATATGGATGTTCTAAAAAATTATGTAAAACGTTTTTCATGATGCTTGGCTTAGTAATCCTTCAAACTTCCCTAAATGAAAAAACAAATATGTAAGAGCAGGGACGTAACTAACCGTACAAGTAAGCTCGAAGGTCAAACCGCAGCAAATACATTCTGCTGCCTACAGCTGATGGCAATAATATATAACAATGATGAACTTTTTATCTTCATAAAATGTTTTCTGATTATGGCTCTGGATTTTGTCTTTCCTCTAAAAGTGTAGCATTTTCGCTTTGAAAAGAAAACGTAATAAAAAATCTCTCATCATGGGATTACAGCAAATCGAATAAAACGTTTTTTATTTGGTTATAGTATCAAAAATAGCTAAAAAATGAGGTTTTGAAGTAAATGTTTTTATTTTTGATGATGTAAAATCGCAGATAATATATATATATTATTTCCGTGTAAATGTGTATATTTTATTATGTCAGAATTCTTTTTATTTTACTTCATTCTAGTAATTAAATTTTTTTAAACTTTTATTTTCGAAATGCTCGTGCCCCCCCATGGGGGCGCGCCCCACAGTTTGAGAAACACTGCTCTATACCGATCACCATTGAAAATAACGTTGTGACCTTCATCGGTTTTGAAGAAGTACGGACCAATGATTCCACCAGCCCATAAAGCGCACCAAACAGTCAGTTTTTCTGGATGTAACGGTGTTTCGACATACGCTTGTGGATTAGCTTCACTACAAATGCGGCAGTTTTGTTTGTTGACGTAGCCATTCAACTTGAAGTGCGCTTCATTGCTAAACTAAATTCGCTTATGAAAATCGGGAACAACGGCAATCTCGTTTTTGGCACATTCGACGAATCTACGCCTTGCTTGATGATCGTTTTGATGAATTGCCAAACCAATCTGAGAATACATCACTTGACAGCTGTTAAATCGGTCGCCATCTTGGAAAGTAATGCCAACTTAAACTTCTATACCTGGAAAAAAACACTCTTTATTAAAAATCAAAGTCATTTTTCTTAAAAAAAACGGGTATTTTAATACTTTTTTAAAATAATTATCATCATGAGAGGGCACCTATTAAACGGCTACAAGAAAAAGCATCAGATGTATCAAACATTTTATTTAGTATTCTAAATTTTTAAAACAATTCATACTCTGAATTTAAAAAGGAAAATTAAGTGGAAAAAGAAAAGAAAAAAAACGCAAATCACACAGGTTGATTTGTCGGAGAGAAGGAGCTGGGTTTACAAAATGTTGCAATGTGCATTGCTTTATTCACTACACAGTTCTCAATTATCAATAATCCTCACTTTTGGTTATTAATAATGTAAAAAAAAATTCAGTTTGAAACCACATTTGACCAAAATTACATCTTTTTCACCTTTGTTGAAATTCCAACATCTTGTGGCAAAATTTTATAAAAAAAATTGTGTAACTCTTCTTTTTTGATTATTTATAGCTTAAACTTCTTATTCTAGACACTATTTCTTTTTATGTTAGTTCATATTAATTATATTTTTATTCATATAATCACAATCCAACCTATTATACATTTTTACCAATTCCAGAAACCGTGTTATATAGGTATATCGCTTTTTTAAGTAGCGTTATAAGGAGTTAAATTCACTTACAAAAAATGTAAATCTTTATTACTTTTCTGCTAAAAAAACTTTAAAATATTGACGAAGATAAAATTATTTGATGCTTTCTGATTAATTTAGCATTCATATTTAAGAAATTGAAACTTAAGTTTATAATATTCTCTATAGAAAGAACGAAAAAAAAGTATATTATTGATATAATAAATATTAGAAACCAAAATACGCAGATTAAATTATTATTTCAACATATGCTACTAATTAGTTTCGGACATGAACTGCTTAGTTAGCTAGCATTTACAACACATCTTAAGCAATTATCCGATGTGAAAACAAGTAAAAATCAAGTTCAGATATGTAAAAAAGTTGGTTGAGTGGCTTATAAATGATGTTCGGGTTCCTAAGGTTGCAGGTTCTATCTCGGCTAGAGTCGATAGATTTTCTGGATGCGAAAGTCGTAGGCAAGCATGTAATATGATTATGTAGCATGCGAAAGACCCCTTGGGGGTATCAATTTGACCATGATACTCGCCGTAAAATTAAATCTCATCAATATTTAACATTCTTCTAGAGCTTGAATTAAAATCACGTCAAGCGTCCAAATTTTGTAGCGACAGCCGCTACAAGATAATGCCCCTGTGAAATGATTCTGACATTAAGGATTTTCTGTGCCTGTAAAGGCTTAGTCGTCATTATGCAGCCTATTAGAAGGAGATATTTTCGAAGCATGATTATGCAGTAAATAACAATTTTGTAAAACGTAATAGTACTTGAACCACTGAGTGTAAAAAAAAAATTAACAATTCTCACATTTCAGTGCGTTTTAATCAAGAAAATACATATATGGCAATCAGAGATTGTCTCCTCGCGATAGTTTTCTTCAAGTGATACTACTTTCACTTTACCTTAATAAATGTTTATTTTGAACTTCCTAACAAATAAAGAACATTTAATGTTCTGTACATTTTTAATTCGCTCTAATCGAATTTTTATTACGTAATTCTACTTTCAAAATTTGCTGTTATGATGCTAGCAAAAATTATTGATGCGAACAATTCCCCAACGTTCCACAAATAATACTTTTGTAAAATAAAAATAATAATTTATTTTACTTTGATGCTAATAAATTTTTTAATGATTTTGTAACAAATCATTGATCAAATTTTAAACCCATTATTTTTTCATATATCTGTGCTTAGACAAATAGTTAAAAAATATGCTGATGTTTGTAGAAATAATAAACATAACGCTTTCCATTAATCATCACAAGTGAACAAATAAACTTTCTACTATAAAAAGAGTTAAAGTATACTATTTTTTATAAACTTCATTAAAAACTTCAAGCTTTAAATTCGTAATTTACGATTGATATACTTAATATAACGACATTCAAACACACTTAGAGAAAAATCATAAAATATTCTAACTATTGCCAATAAAATTTAAGTAAAATTTAATTCTAAAAAAAATCTTTTAAAAGACATCCAGTATGAGAGAAATGTTGGAATTATTTGAAGCATTATTACAAAATTCTTAATTACTCTAATTTAGATATTAGAATGATATATAGCCATTTTCACTCTAAAATATAATTTAAATCTACATGTATCAGTATATATAGCCTTTATATTACATCAAGTTCATTGAACTTAATATTTTAACATACCGTAAAATCAGGCGTATAACGTGCACTTATATTTTCAGCATATTTCTCGTATTTTTATAAAAAAAAATATTTATATTCGCCGTATAATTCGCAGTTCCTTTTTTTACGAAGGAATCTGAAGTCATTTGTTCAGGTATTATGCCACTATTTTTAAATATAAACAATATATACTTGTAGAACTACAACTCTTTAAGTTCATAATATGTACGTTATTTTTATGAGAAATAAAGTGTATTTTCCATCGAAGTAGAAGTTTATTTTTTGTTATGTTAATCTTATTTTTATTTTAAAAGTTGTCATTTAGGTACCCAGCGTATAACGCGGACCCCTTAAATTTCGGTGTTATTTTTTGTGTTGAATGTGAATATTACACGTCGTATTTTACGGTATTGCGAGATCAGTTTGGATGTTGCAGTATCTAGAAACTTCATCTTTCGACTAACTCTAGGGAATAGCATTCCATTTCGATCCTAATTGCATCCCGAGAATAATTTGTTACCGACAGACACTAATTCATATCTTCTGCATTTACAGTAGATGCTGTCACATCCAAGTACGTCACAGTATCTGCGAATTTTGTGACAGTGCTTTCAGGCTAACCACTGTAGCTACCATTTTGCAGTTGGTGATGTCTCGTTAGAAGTCACTTTAGAATTTAGCGAACGAATAATGCACATTGATTTCAAAGTTTCAGAAGACGGGGAGAAATAATAAAATAATAAATAAGTAGTTTCATTAAAGCAATCTCTTATATTATTACTAAGTGTAGGAAGTTTACTGAAATCGTATATAGTTTAAAATGTGTAGTAGGATAATTATTTTCGCATTAAAATTTTAGGGCAAGATGATCCAGCAAAGTGTTTTATAAAAATTATTTAAAGATTTATTGATAGTGTTATGTTTATTGTACACATAAATGCAAGCTATCATTTGCATATAAAGAAAATATTTGATTACAAACACTTCATTGTTCTGCTATATTTTTACCTCCTTTAATATGTACTTACACCCAACTTTTCAGTCTTTACTATGAATCATTTCTTCTGATATGAAACAGAGAATTTTTCATTATAATTTGCTTCTTCTATCCGTATAAGTTTACAATTCAGAACTTTATAAAAATGTCCACGTATGTAAAGCTTTATATATTACTAGCTGGTATACCCGTTCTTCGCACGGGTGAACCGAAAGGTTAAACAACACAGATTGAAGGATAAAGAAGTTTTTAATGAGTTAATTTTAAGTGAATTGCAAATTAAACAAAAAAAGCTTTTCACATATCTTGGCTGAAGAACAAAAAGAAAGAAAAAATACCTTTGTTAAATTTTAAGTCTGTAGATCTAATAGCTGATAAAAAGGATTTTTTTTATATTTATAACTCCCCGTAAAACTCTTGAGGGTTGATTTTTGAAAATACCTCCCTAAGCTGATCTCTGCTCAGCAAAAGTAACACATTGTTAAAAGTTTTCTGACGCTTAAAATATTGTAAATAATTTATAACTGAAAGTGTCATACATTAATATAAATTTCTGTTGAATTTATTTTATGTGAAAATTGTAATACTCGCAAGCAACACCGTTTCCTAAATAACAATGGCGATTCAATGGAAAAAATAGCGAAATGTTGACAATAGAGTCAAGTTGGCAAATGTCTAGCTACTTTCACAGCTCAAACTTTATTAGAGCTTTGTAAGACCCGCCGTGTAGGAGAGCGATGCACGTTAATGCTTTATCTACCGCATTATGATCTACAGAAATTTTTTCATGCAATATTTTTTAGGTCACTACATTGAAAATTAAGGGACATACATAAACAAAATACTCCACTTAGGAAATTTAATCGGTTAGAGCTAATAAATTAATTAAATATATTCCACTGTAAAATTAATTATATACACCATTCACTTAAAATAAATAGTCAAATCGTTTTCTAAGGTCTCCATAAACATAAGACACTTAAATTTTGACAATAACTATTTTTGGGGCACAAAAATGATAATCTTTGCAATCTGCTGAAAACGCTCGCAGCTGAAAATGTAATATCTGCTACAAAACTATTTGCCTTCCCCGTTAAAATACTCATCATAGAACCCGTGCCATCATATATCTTGGAAGAGTGGATTTCAAAGAATATTCCAGCTAAGTATTGGTAGAATATTCCTGCTAAATTGGTGTGGCATGGTAGTTAGGAGAAGAGGGTGCCAGCTCAGGTGTTGTCCACGTCACTTGACTATGGTTCAAAATTATATGGTCCGTCGCCAAAAGCCCTCATGTAGCTGAACAGTGCAACGTTAATATTCACTCACTGAAAAAAATACAGTACAGTAGTTATAACTATTTTTATACATAAAAATGCAATATCTGCTTATTCAATTAAAATTATAGCATTATAATTAATTACTAACCACACAAACAAATTTTGAAAATTTATCCAAATGATGTAGTGTGAAAGAGAAAGTTTATTCAGACAGACAACAAATGCGTCTTATATGCATATAGATTTGTTTGAATTCTTGTGTATTATTACTTTTGTAAGCTTCATGACATACTTTATGGCGTACCAGTATTTTAAAGCTGACTGAGCAACAGCAACATTTAGCTGGGTATAGCTAGTTATAACATAAAATTAAATCTTAAAAGATATTAAAAATAAAAGACGACTCAATATTTTGAATAAATCAGTATAAACATTTTCATACAAACACAATATATATATATATACAAATATATATATATATATATATATATATATATATATATATATATATATATATATATTGTAAAATATTTATTTTTATATTTGAATTTCAGACAGAAATCAAAAAAAATTTAAAAATTGTCAAAAACAGAAAAACAGATAAAAAAAACATATTTAAGAAAAATACCACTGATTAATTTTGCCAAAGACATCGCAATGTGCAAAAAAATATTTGTAGTACATAATAACCAAAAAAAAAAATGTAAGTACTAAAATATTAAAAAAAAAACAAAACTTATATATTGAATTAATTAAGGATTACTCTGGAGGGAAAGATAAAACAGGCTAAGATAATACTCATAATATTAATTTCATATTGGTTAACTACTCATTTTTGGCATGATTTTGAAATCACGCCAAATTGGTATGTTGCGGCCAGTCTAATGTTATAGTAATGCACAGAATTAAAGGCACTTACGTATTATTGCAACCTATTGGTGACATTATACAAAATGAAGCACATGATTGCCAATTCAACGCATACAAAGTTGGGATTGCCAAAGTGGCGAGTTTTTTGAACGTTGGCGACTGTGCAAAAATACCCAAGTACTAAAAAAATTATCCAAAGTATATATATATATATATCCCGAGCATAAAAATAAATTGAAAAATGAAGTACAATACTAACATTAACTGACATAAAAAGAACTGAACTAACTTTATCAATGCAAAAGCATAATTTGAAAAAATAAGGTATTTACTTATAACCCCAACCATTTGGCGACATTATATGAAACAAAGCACATGACTCGCAATTCAGCATATATATGACGTGCGAAATCAGGGTTGCCAACTTGGTAAGTTATTTTGAATGTTGGCGATTGTTAGATAGCACATAGGTGCCAAAATAATTTATCTTACCACTACCTGCTTCCTCAACATACTCATTTTTGGCATGATTCTGAAATCACGCCAAATTGGTATGTTGCGGCCAGTCTAATGTTATAGTAATGTACAGAATTAGAGGTACTTATGTATTATTGCAAACTATTGGTGACATTATACAAAATGAAGCACATGATTGCTAATTCAACTCGCACAAAGTTGGAATTGCCAAAGTGGCGAGTTGACTTGAACGTTGGCGATTGTGCAATAATACGCAAGTACTACAAAAATTATCCAAAGTATATATACATCCCGAGCATAAAAATAAATTGAAAAAATGAAGTACAATACTAACATTAACCGACATAAAAAGAACTGAACTAACTTTATCAATGCAAAAGCATAATTTGAAAAAATAAGGTACTTACATATAACCGCAACTTATTGGCGATATATGAAACGAAGCACGACTCAAAATTCAACATATATATATGACATGTAAAATCGGGGTTGCCAACTTGGCAAGTTATTTTGAATGTTGGCGATTGCCAGGATAGTACATAAGTTCCAAAAATAATTTATCTTATGACCACCTGCTTCCTCAAAAGGTATTTAAGCCATTTGTCTGTTTTGCTCATTCTCTGATGCCTATTCCAGTTTGATATGTAATTACTACCAGCACTGCTTTTGCTTGGGCAGTATGATTTTCTGCATGGCAATTTTATGCACTGAAGCCAGTAGTATTATACCCTTAAAGGTTAAAATAAAGACACATGAAATTGCAAAGAACCATATTATTGGATCAAGTGTAGTTTAGGGGGGCTACTTGGCGCAGTCCTTTATTTTGGTTACTAAAAGTGGTCCCCAAGGTACTTTTTTTCGGTATTATTTATTTTAGAATGAATTCGATATCTCACCATGACCATTAGATAAAAATCCGAAGAAAAATCGCCAAATCCAAATTGCCCCCTATACTACATTTGAACCGAACTGAAATATAACCCTTATCAATGAGAAGTTTTAGTTTGTCAAAATTATAATCTTCGCATTCTAAAGAAATAAATAAATAAGTTATAATTTGCAAGCAAAATCACGCACATAAACATCCCGCGATAATACCTAAATGTTGCCAAAACAACAAAACAAAGTTTTAGTTGTTGAAAGAATTATCCTTAAAAAAATTATTTATTCGAAAAATAATCCTAATTAAATATCAAAGAATAGAAAAATTGAATAAATATTCCAACCGATAAACAAAGCTACAGTAAAAATATGTAATAATCTTGAAAAAATGCATGTAAAGTATAAATTGTCCACTTAGTGAGAAACGTGACTACATATGACGTCATAACACTGGAAAATCACTTAAAAATTAAAATTTAAAACATTTGGAAGGAATTATGAAAGCCAAACCTATTTAAGAACCTTTCTGGTGTAATTTTGTGTACGTGTACCAAGTTTCAAGTTATTTGGGTGTCTGGATCTCGAGTTATGAGGGAACAGACAAACAGACAACAAATGCGTCTTATATATATATAGATAACAGGATACCACACTCAACCTATGAAACAAGTTATAAAAAACTGCTTTTTACTTAGTTAAATTTTATTTGACGATTAGTTGGTTAAGTTGTTATGTCTCTAGCTCTTTTCCAAGATGTGACAGGAGTAATTCAAATATGTGTTTAAAGCAGTGCTTCTCAAACTTTCAATAATTGCGACGCCATATTCAATCATAATTTTCATCACGCTCCAATAACAATGCATTTAATTCCATAATACTCTATTCTTTAATATTAAACGTCCCTCTCAGCCAAAGCATTATTTGGCTGAACGTATATATACGTCTTTTCGAAGTACGATATTTTTCTGTGCACAGCTATTCATAAAATTATTCCGAAAACTTTAGAATGCAATAAAAGGATACTGAAAGCGTTTGGAAGGATTTACTTATTTCAATGTATTTGCTTATTTATTCCTTTTCTCTATTGCCCTCCCTCGATACACCACATACCCTAAATTACGTTTTAAACAGTGGCGTTGGGGAGTGAATCACATAATTTTTAATCAGCATTTAAGGGATTAATTATAAACCGTAAAAATTATCAAGATAAATGTTAATTTTTGTTTTTTAATTCTATGTATGACAAGTCTATGGGGTCACTGATAGTTATTATACTTGTTCTTAGAGCATAGTACTGTTAAATTAATTATAAAATACATTGTGCAGTAGTAATACATTTACAAGTATATTGTATCAATGTAAATGTGCATTTATGTTTTTTTATTATGTCATAATGTATTTCATTTGCTAACATTGAGTAAATTAATATTTTTTTTAAATAATTATTTGCTTTCGACTTTTCAATAAACTCGCCCCCCCTCGCAGGGTTTTCACGCCCCTCTAGGGGACGTGCCCCACAGTTTGAGAAACACTGGTTTAAAGTGAAATAAAAGAAGTTTACACGTGTAGCAGCCAACAGAACAGATGTAAGGCATTCTCTACTTAAAATGCTTTTGTTAAATGGAGTATTATTATAATTATTATATTCGCAATTCACGAAACGGGGACCTTGAATGCATAGGTACGATATCGCATAAAAATAATACACATTTAAAGGTTTTATTACCTTTCATTTATTATTATATTAGTTAATTAAAATATACGATAAAAGAAAGGACGTTTATGAATAATTTCCAGAAACTACACTTTTGTTCCCTTCATCTGGGAATTATATTTTTAATGCTTAAATTTGTTCACACATATCTTTTAAATATTCTTTTTTGCAAGTATTTATGTATATAAATAATGTTTTAAATATATTATTTCTTATTTTCATAATTTTCATTCATATTGATGTCTCATATTTCGATGTTTTATTTTTTTTGGAAACATAAGGAAAGAAATCTGAAATATTTTTTGCCGAACAACTTTAAAACAAGTCAAGGAAAATAATTGATAATTAAAAGTTATATTTTGAAAATAACTATTAAGAACTTACTGAAAACATAGTTAGTTTAAATAAATATGATTATGATCATCAACATGCCCTTTAAACAAAATATTTAATCAGTATGTTAATCTTCGATAGTACTGATTAAGAATCTCTTCTTAAAGACTCATTTATTGAAGTAAAGCACACATTTTATAATATATTTAAA
Source organism: Trichonephila clavipes (assembly GCA_019973935.1). Classification (NCBI taxonomy): domain Eukaryota; kingdom Metazoa; phylum Arthropoda; class Arachnida; order Araneae; family Nephilidae; genus Trichonephila; species Trichonephila clavipes. The sequence goes on from BMAU01000442.1 coordinate 605,522, forward strand.
GTACAAAATGTATTTTGATATCAGAAACAATTAACGTAGGAATTCTTTCAACTTCTGATATAATGACAAATGAAAAATTATTTATTTGTTTGCCTGTCTTTACTATCTTATTTCCAGTTTGAGTAAACTGAAAGACTGTTTAACTACCCCCTTCCCCTTGAATTGCTCAACAACATTGATATCAATCCATTGATATGCCTGGTAAAAGGTATTTCTAATTTGAAAAGGAATGCAATCTTATTCAGCATCTGAAGGCTATCAGTTGTGTCTTACATAGACATTAAATATATTTCTCCAGAGATTATGTAATGATACAATAGTGGTGCCGTCAATTGAATGAGATGTTATTTCTTTGGTTTCGAAACAGGGAGAAACTTACTTGAAAAGTAAAATTATTTATTTACATAGAATAACCATCATAAAAGTTTTTAAAACTTTTGAATCTGACTTCAGCTGTAAATAGCTGTCGGATTAATATCGTAAATGTTTAAAAAATAAGCAGAATGAAAATAAAATAAAGAAAAACTGCTTTAAAAATGTCAATTTATAAGTTTGAAAGTAAAACCATATATGTGATAAAATTAATGACTCTATTTTTGAAATAATTATTTAATATAGAAAAATATTTTTTTTAAATAAAAAAAGTATATATATTTTTTTTTTTACAAATATAAAAAAGTTTGACGTAAAACGATTATCAGTCAACATACTTTTAGATAAACATATTAAACAATTTCAGATATTTATCAATAGATTGCCCAAGGAAGTCATTTTGACTGCTTTTTAATTTCAATCAGAAAAACTATTACGTAGGTAATGCACATTTTCTTAGAATTTTTCGGAATATATTTTTTTTTCCAAATGAAGTAATTTTTATTGTTAATATTTAATAATAACTTGTTATATGACTGTAACTAATATAAAAATATTTAACGTTAATTTTAAACAAATTTCTTTACACATTAATCATTCTTTCATAATGTAGCTATTTTGACTGTTTTGGGACAATATATGTAAATACTAAGTTTCAGTCTTTTTAGTGTTAAGAGAGATGTTTTAAAAACACAATCTACGAGGTTCCTTCGAATACTAACTATATCTTCTAACTTATAGCTTAAAGCAGGGATTATGAAACTCTTCGGTATGGCCAAACCCGTAAACCTTGCGCAAAGTTTACACATGCGTGGGCACTTTTATATGTGTTTTATTTGTAGTACAGTTTTGTTTTGCAGTAACAAATATCTCTGCAATAAGTTTTTACTTTGATTGTAATACTAAGGAAATTTTAAGACACAAAATTAAAAAAAAACTTTACATTATTTAAGTACACCGGTGTTTCTCAAAATTGCAACATCCGCGACCCAATATTCAATCATAATTTTCATCGTGCCCTCCTTCCCTATCATACAATAATAATGTACTGAATTCAATAGTACTATACTTTGACGCTAAAACTACGATACGACTTCAACCTCGTAAGCACCCCCCCTCCATGTTTATAAACGTCTCGCTATGCCAAAGCGTGCAATAAAAGAATCTTGACAATGTTTGCGAAGGATTTACTTATTTCACATTATTTTTGCCTCTTTATTCCTCCCCCTTCACATTTGCAATTGGTTAAACTGGCAATAGCGTTTAGTGTACTTAGATTTAGCACGGGCTATGCATTCTTAAGACAACTTTTAGGTAAGTTACCCTTTTCTTGTATAATAGATTTAGATAATCTATCCGTTATTTCCAATAGGATTTTGATCAGTATCATTAGTTGAAAGGGGGAAGGTCGGTTGTTTGAAAAAGATGATCAACCACACTTTTATGTATAAGAGCTGTCGTATATTTATCATACTGCAGCGACCATTGTTAATTTGTAAATATGTACGGCTGCTATATTATATTAGTATCAAATATATTTTTTCTAAAATTTTTTGTCTGGTTCATATTACAATTTCGGTTTGCTTTGCATCAATTTCAGTGCATATCGATGATTAATCTCTGTATAGTAGAGAATTTTAACTATGTATATATATAGGTTAAAATAATAGTTATTTTTATGTTCAGTAAACATTTTAATTTGTTTGATTAAATACTAAGTATAAAATATTACTATTACCTCTTTTGTCCTTGAAGAATGTAACTATTAACGTAATGTAACGACATTTAATTAGTCTCACGAACCTATTTAACAACCTTAAACAAACACTTACGTCGAATAAAAGTGGTAATAAACGCCATTTTAACGGTTTGTTGGAATTTTCAATTATGGTGGATACAGGAATTAAGTGATTATAATGTATATATATTTAACATATTAGGATTTTCGTGAAAGAATAAATTAAAGTTATATTTCTAGAATACATATAAAAAATAATGAATATTTTAATGTTCTGGTAACATTATTTTTTCCAATAAAAGGGATTACATTCGGACTAATTTTGAGCGAAGTCGCTAAATTAAAAAAAAGTTAGTTATGTCGTAATTTGTTAAAATCGGATTCTTCTTTATATATACATTAGAAACCGCATAAAACAAATTTTAAATTCATAAGCAATGTATATTAGTTTTATAAAAATAAATTATTCACACTTTTTTTTGTAAAAAAATACTTATTTATTTTATGTATCTTATCCCTCAAAAAGAAATCTGTAGGGAAAAAAACATTGTCCAGGAATATAGTGTATTTTTAATTTTAAAAAAATATTAAAATTAAGGAATTTTTAATAACATTTTGTAATTTTAAACCCGTGAATTATTTTTAAACATACTTTATTTTATAATTAGTAATTTAAGCATCCACTACCACATATGTCCTTAAATTTAATTACTGAAAAAAATGTGCTAATTTTATTTGAGTTATATGTTTGAAATATATTACGGCAATTTTATTACTCTAGATCAGTTAGGCAGCTTATAAAACCAGTTCAAAATAATTGATAACAATAAAATATGCTGAAAGAGGATAATTCACAAAATGCCATGAAATATTTTAAAAATAAGGAGAAAAAATAAAAAAATCGCATAAGAAAAATTTCGCTAAGTAGAAAATTCACTTCACTATTTGGAGGTTATTTTGCGAGGAAAATAGTAAAAGCTTCTTTGTTCCCGAAAAAGTTTGCAAAATAGAGAAATTCGCAATATAGAGGTTTGAATGTATTAGAAAATATTAGCTTGTTTTAGAAAATAATTTATATTTATTATAAATCAAATATCAAATATATATATATATATATATATATATATATATATATATATATACGTATATAAGAATCAAATTAACTGTAGATTGTCTTCTATGTTGCTTATATTATAATACATCACTGGCTACACTTAAAAGGGTTCGTATATCAAATACATTCCTCACTGTACAGTGGAAGTAGATAATTGTTATTGAGCATTCCTGTCAATGTTCATCAGTATCGACTTTATTTCTATTCTCCTAAGTTATTGGGCCATGACTTTCTATTGATCCAATTCTGAATATACCTTATTTGCCAACTAAAGCGAGCATTTAACACCCGCTACTGCTCGATGCTTGTTCTAATTGAGCAGGAGAATGGTTGTTTATTACGCGCTCAAAGCGATTTGTCATGAGTTTATCGAATAATACTTGATGAAATTACTACTGTTTCTAACTCCTGTAAAGTATGCATGTAGGAAATCATCTTATTGTATTCATTTTAGTCTTGTTTGATAAATTATATGGGTGACAGAATTTAGTAGACAATTTGAAATTGTAGTTACAAGTTACTATGAATGATTGCGAATATATTTTGGATTTCATCCAAATCAGAGTAATTTATAGCTAATAAATTAGATGGACGTAAACCAATTTTAATACAGACTGAAAAAAAACTTCCAATGTGTTATTTATTTCTAAATTACCATAAAAATTAATTTTATTACATGGTACTTATACTAAAGTATAATATTCTTAAGGAATTTGACATATAAGCATAGGAAATCATTTGCAATAGCTTCTTAAACTTCCAGTCTGTGCTGAAAAAATTATGAAACTTTTTGTAAATATTGACAGCAGAGATTTATATTGTGAATGAGCTGATGTTATTAGTAAATATTTAGGCTAATCAAATGATTAGAATGTATATTACTGTCAATGTGGGGATTTAAAAGAGAATTTAGGCTTGAATCTTTTGCGTGGAAATTTAGAACATTAGTGAAGCTGGGCAAATAAATCATGATTTTTTTAACTTACAAGAGGTCACAATGTTTTTAATAAGTATGCAGTGGTTTTAACCCGCGACCTTTGGGTTCAAAGCCTAGTAGCATATCCACTAGACAAAAGTGATCACCTCTGGTGGGAGGCTGTTACTGGCTTATTTAGATACCACTACGCGTCTGAGGACTAAGCATGTTATCGACATTGAACGAGATGCAACAGTTTAAATTCATGAATAAAATATTATATTTATCGTGTAAAAGTACTTTGCTTAGCGTGAAACTTCATTCAAAGATATAGAGAGTAGAGAAATTTGGAAAAGAATGACAAAAAATTAATGTATCCGACTACATTCGGAATTGTGATTTTGCAAAAGTGCATGATATTTAGGGCCACTTAGATTATAATACATGAATAAAATTGTTTTGAGGACATTTTGATAAAAAAAAATAATTTAAATACAATATTTCGGCAAAACATTTACATAAACATTTACATTTTTTTCAAAATGTTCTCCTTTTGTGAAAAATGATTTTATTATAATAATATTTTGCCTGTACATGGCACAGACCTCTCTACAGAGGCTCAACTAGAATTTTTGAAATATGTAACAATATATAACTTAAAAGCGGGTTTATGCATATTTTACGACAATTGAGGGGAACAATTTTAAGAACAAAAAAAAAAAAAAAAAAAAAAAAAACGCCAATAATTATTTCAGATGGTGGTAACTCTGAAAATATTGTGAAATTTTCAGAAATTCTAGTTGAGCCTCTGTAAAGAGGTCTGAGCTATATACAGGCCAAATATTATTATAATAGAACCGTTTTTCACAAAAGGAGAACATTTGGAAAAAATATTATTCTAAGTTAATTCTTTGCCAAAATATTATATTTAAATATTTTTTCGTCAAAATGTATTTAACACAATTCTATGCATGTATTCCAATCTGAGTGACACTAAATATCATGAAAATTATCCATTTGTGCACTTTTTTAAGATCACGGTTCCGAACGTAGTCAGATAACTTAAAGAATCCTAAAGTTACGGAAACATCATCCATATAACAGAGACCAATTCTACAACTTCACTTTAACATTAGGAACAATAACTATCGGTATGACATTGCCTTCATAATTTATTTGGAATCTGTTGCACCATGTCCAATGTGTTTAAGAATTTTTTAACATTATTTCTTTCATATAAAATAATTAGTGTGTGTGACTCACAGAGATGTTCTGTAATTTAGTAAAGAAACACACTCCGCTTAGAAATAATATAGAAACACATTTCTTAATTGCACAGTTATTTGGTATAACTTTCGTCATATATAAGTCAATTTTTTATTCTTGAATCTTATCCCCAAGTCCATCTCACAAGCAATCAAATTAAAGTTACAATTGAGTTCGCTTCTCTAAAATTGAATCATTTGTTCCTTATGTTGTTAGGTGTTTTTCATATTTCGTCGACTTAATTATTAGCAAAAAAATTGGACGCCCAAGACATATTTTTTACTAATTCCTAATTTAATTAGAATTACAGGGGTCACCGCATTTACATTGGACGCTACAACAGTAAATGCCACTCTATGCACTGTTTTATCCAAAGCCATATTAGATAAGTAATAAGCGTGATGACTTGGGATATCATATGATACCTCACTATCTCAATGTATCTGAATCTTGAGTATTCCAACAACAATTGGTGAATAAGAAAAGATTTCTTTTTTATTGAGAACATTTATAAACCTGTGCACCACAAAGTATCATATGGGTGTTTACACAGAAATAAGCGTGACGCACGCATCGTAAAGAAGAGAAGGATTACCACACATACATCCATGTCTTACCCGGGATTCGAACCCAAACCCTACAGCACCGCAATCAGCGTCACTAGCCACTATAGCGTAAAAGCGACTAAGAAAAGATTTGGAGCCCTATGTCATACAACTTCTACAACCCATTATGGCATAGGATATAAATAGGAGTATATCTCATTCACATATTGTTAAAATATACACGGTTTATTTTCCTTAAAGCTGATATATTTACTAAATTAAACTAAGTTGAACTTCACAGGAGACTGGATCGATGAGTTGATCATCTGCTCCCTTTCTTCAAACTACGATATTTCTGGTGTTGTTAGATTGACTTGTCGGAGGAGGAGTGGATTCATTAAGGGAAGGACACATGGGGTTGATGGTTTTGGCTACTTCGATTGAGCATTGCTATTCATTGTTGAGTGAGCTTACGGAGATTACTTTCCTTCTCAGAGTCAAAAATAACTATCGAGATGAGAAAACTATTGAGATAAAAATATTAAAACGGGGAAATTAAATTTAAAAAGAGAAAAATTTTAAAAAAATAAAGAATTAATTACCTAGGAGTGGTTATATATCTCTCTCTCTCTACAAGTAGAAACGCTTTTTACCTGTCATCTTTGGATGCTTTACGAGCCCCGAGTAGTAGCAGTAGCCTTGTCATTTTTTTAACATGATCTGAAAGAATTTTAAAAGTTCCATTAAACTATAAATTTATGAAATGTTTGTTTCAGGAGTAGATGAATCATAGGATTGACTTTGTTCTGTTTTGCTATTATTTTCTTTTGAGTTTGAGGATTTGATATTATATTTTATCTCCGCTAACAATATCAGCGAAGGAAATTCCTTCAATAACAGTGTTGTTAGAGAAATTATTATTTGTATTTCAATTTATGAGGGTTCCTTTCTTTGGTTTTGGGAATTTGTGACATTTTGTATAAGAGACTGTATGCCCGTAGTCTTTGCAATTTTTGCAGAAGGGGTTCTCCTGCTTTTCTTTTATCGTGCATTATTTTGTAAGGGGACCTTTAACGCCCTTGATATATTTCCTTTATGCCTACTGATATATATTAATTGCTTAAATCATTAATGAATTATACTAATAAGTAAATATTGCTAGAATTTAATTTTTAAAGACCATTTAAGGTGTGGAAACAGTATTTGACAATTATTGTATAGAATTACAAAAACAAGAGAAAGAAATTTATGTTAGAGCATTACGTGTGCTATTCCAGTACTCTATGTTGAGGTATTAGATTTTTGTAAAAACTTTCAGTTAGAGGTCTATACAATAAAAAATATTTCTTTTTCTCATATCGAAAATACATTCATAAATAAGGCATATTTTAATTAATCTTTCGTTATAAAATAATAAAAAAAGCACAACGTAAAGCAACGTTTTAAGACTGATATAAATTAAATAATTTTACCACTATGTAAGAGATGGTAAAACATTTAATCTTCTTTTATTCCACTTACATCTCAAAGTATCAAAAATTCTTAATGTTTCAATTAAAAAAAATACTGTCAGTTATAAAAACAAAAAGAGGGAAAACATTTCAATTTAACACGTATGAGATTATTCAAGCAAATTAAAAAATAAATTCTTATTTTTCCATTATTTCCACACCTCCAATATTAATATTGCCTTATTTTTATCTCTCTTTTTCTTACCAATAATTCCACCCAAAAAGAAATATTTCTCCCTCCTCTAGGATCGAAACAAAATCCTGCACGCGTTAAAATATTTTTTTCGGAGCAAAATTGCGACTTAGGGAGCTCGCATGAGAACTGAGCGTTAACTGATGGAGCAAAATTGCACGTGGCTGTGTTCCCACAGGCTCTTTCTAACTCTCAGTGCAGCAACCAATACTTTCAGATGACATAAAAGAATCGATTCTTTCATTTCTTCACTCAATTCTGGCACGTAGAGGTGTGTTCTACAGGTTCACCAGTGTGTGTGGGGTGGGAGCAATTATTTACTCGTTTGCTTAGTGAGGAAGAGAACACGGGAAGAAGCTAAAGTAACACGTCAGTCCGGATTTGTGGGGAGAAAATTGATTTATGTTGTTTTATTTTCGCACTCAGATTAATAGTGAGGATAACTCAGATAGGGATCTTATTCATTTATGAATTGAAATAAATCGAACATAATATTTTCATTAAAATATTACGGAATCTGTATGACAATTACTTTTAAATAATTCGTAAGTTAAGAATATAGTAAACATAACGAGAATTATAACAATCACATTTAAAATTAAAATTGTTATACACAAATAAGGTAAATTAGGATTTATTCACAGTAAGTGTTTCCACAAAGTAAATGGATATTGGCTAGAAAATTTAGCAATTAGAAAAAAATACAAATGTTTAATGTTTCAACAACCCATTCACAAACTGCCTAAACTATGGAAGTTTTGATTTATTTAATTTTCCATATGTAACTCTTATGCTAATACCTATGTAGCAAATTTAGTATACATCCATTAAATATATACAGCGTGTCCAGGCTTAAAGTATCCAAAAGTAATGGCTTATTATTATGGAACTACCCATCAGAAAGTAATAAACTGTTCTTCAATTGATTGACAAATTATCCGAGATTTATTAGGTCTAGTCTAATCGGCCGCACGTGCGCGCAGCATTTGGCATTCACAGACGATAAACTTTTTACACTAACTGCATTAGTAAAGATGTGCACGCAATAATAAAAGAGATGCAGTGTGTATTTTGTTTTATAGAATTTAAATAAGTCCCGTATGTACAGTGACGTTTTCGAATGGAGTGGAATGCTGTGATTGGCTTGCCTAATAGGATTATCAGGATTCATAAAAAATGAATCACTCACACGATCAACAGTGTCTCTCTTTTCACGAAAACCTAAAGATTATTGCCAGTTTGAGATAACATAGTTACCGTCTCTTTTATGTTTTTTCCCAATGGTTGATAGATTTTAATTTCGGATCTTCGACTTTCCATTCTTTTAAAGCACATCGCTCTATATGCGCGACTGATTTAAATTACATTAACCGAAGTATGCACTGCACATCTTTTGCAGGGGCATTTACATCTTTAGTAATGAAGTCAGTGCAGAAGGTTTAAAGCCTGCGACTGCAGAATACTGTACAAGCATGCGGCCGATATTTTTAGACCCAAAATTCTCAGGCAGTTTTCCAATCCATGGTCATGGATGAACAGTTTATTACATTATGATGGGTAATTCCATTAACAATAAGTGATTACTTTTGGATACTTTAAGCCCATAGCCCCTATATATATATATATATATATATATATATATATATATATATATATATATATATACTGATGTACATAAATTAAGGATAATAAAATTCAGGCAAAGAAAGAGAGCGAAGCAAAACAAATTTGACTTATTTGTAAAGTATATTTCTTAAACAAAAGGTAAATAGCAAAAACGATGCTTTATGTTTGACATAATTAATAAAAATTGCGATTTTTACTCTCTAGAGCAAATTTCAAAAAACAACCTATTTACAAAATGCAGTATAACATGGTTAGTATCATGGTTAATACGGAGTATGTCTCTCAGACGATACAATACAGGCCTTACAACGCCTAAGCATGCTGAGTATCAAATTATCAATCTGATCTTGGGCTATATTAAACAACTCATAAAGCAATGCCCTTCGAAGTTCCAGTATACAGGTGTGAGGGGGTTGACGTGCTGCAATTCATCGGCCAAGCATATCCCACACATGCTATATTGGAATCAAGTCCGGTGAGTGTGCCAGCTAATCCATACGGGTGATTTCCCCCGATTGAAGGCATTCGTCTACAATGTTTTCACGGTGAAGACGGGCATTGTCATCTATAAACAGAAATTCAGCTCCCATGGCGCCCCGAAACAAACGTACATATTGTTCCAGAATGACATCCAGACAGATGTGACCTGTCATGGTTACACTCTGAACATGCAGGTCAGGTCTTGAACCAAGAATAATTCCTCCCCAAACAAGCCATCGTGCACCAACGTAAAGGTGCCGTTCAATGGTGTTCTCTTGGTTGTAACGGGTACCTGATGCTCTCCATAATAAAGTCCGGCGAGAAACAAACTGCAAACTAAACCTGGACTCGTCGGAAAACATCACACAATACCACTGTTGTGGTGACCACAATGCATGCTCTCTAATGCAGGTTAATCGCAGGCGACAGTGAGTTGCAGTAAGTGGAACAACAACTGATAGGTATACGAGCATATAGACCAATGGGCCCTAAGCGTCTCCACACGGTCTGCCTTGAAACTGTCGTACCGGTAGCTGAAGAGAGCTGACGAGACAGGTCTGATGCTGTGATCCGTCTGTTTCTTTTGACAGTAACTACTTAATACCGGTTTCCATTTGGCTTTGTAACGCGTGAGTGACCTATGCTGTAACATTTACTCACATTACCATAATCTTGGAATCGTTGTCAAAGCCTGAAGATGACACTCTGAGCGATTCAAAGTTCCTCGGATACTTCGAGCTGGGTACGTCAACATTCCAGTCGTCTTATAATTCTACCACGTGAAAAATCATCGAAATGCTCCCTTTGAGCCATAACTATGCGGTTATTGCACTGAAAGGCTTTTAAAGCGCTTGTGAACAATTTTACTTCTTTGCCACCATTCCTTATATACCCCTCTCTTACACTCTCGCAATTCTGATGTGCTATCCGCGCCATCTGTTGGTTTCCTGTAATTTGCATATTCTTCTTCAAGATGTGTGTGGTAATTCTACAAGTGAAGTTTTTATTTTAGAGTTCAATTTCTGTGTGATTCTGATATAGAAGGTATGTTTAAGATATTTCTGAAATAGCATGTAGAAAACATTTTTTTTAATAGGATAATAAAATATGTGTGATAAATATCTGTCTATTATTCAATTAGTATTAAAAGAAACTCATATTTTCCATAATCACGCTTAGTAACATCAAATTAAAAGTTTACAACAAGGAGGACCATCTAGCAAATGCTTAGCAAATATTTACTTGCATTTTTATGAAAATGAAATTATTAGTTATGAATCTTGTTACATTTTAAGATACATAGATGAGTTAATTATATTAAGTAATATAGTAGACTTTTTTCCTAGCTTTAATTACTATCCCCACTTTTTATAATTATTAGAAACTAATTATAATAATGAGTCAGCTAACTTTTTGGACCTTCAATTAAACATTAAGAATAATTTGCTATTAAATAATATTTTTGATAAAAGAGACTAATTTGATTTTAACATTATAAAAATGTCTTTCCGGGGTAGTAACTCTTAAACCTATCATTTTATAAAAAAATTATCTTAAATTTTATAAAAAGAAACAATGATTCAGTTACTGGTAACATTTTAAAACATAGTAATTTTGTGAAGTCTTGCAATATTTGCTTAGAATACAAGTAAATTTATTTTTAAATATATATTTCTATAATTCAAAGTAAATGTATTTTAAATAATATATAAATAAATATTTATTATAATAATATATAAATAATAAATAATTTATTATAAAAATATATTCAATATTTTATTTTAAATTTCTTCTGTTTAGTTTATTTTTAAAGTATTTTAAAATATCTTAAGCTCTTAGTTAAATTGCAATATAACTATCTTGAATATAGTTATCCAAGCTAATTTATGTTTAAATATATTTTTTATTTTATATAAACTATTCTTAACTTTGTTCATTATTTTATTTAAAATTTCTTAGGTATTAGTTTAATGACAGAATAACTAACTAGGTGACGCCATGGTTTTTTTCTTCTTGTGTTGATTTTCCAATTCTTAACACCATTTCGCGTGGGATCTAGTGGGAGTGTAGTAGGTGTGGCGTGAAGTGAGAATCTATTAATAATTTATCCCACGCCATATAAATAGCAAAAATGAATCATAATAAAGGTTAAACATATTTTTTATTTAAAGCATTATAGAATATTACAAGAATTACTAATTACTTAGGTTGAAACATAGAAATTAAATAAAGGGAAAATACGTCTTTACTCATGCGAGTCAGAGAGAGAAGTGGGGAGCGAACGTCCGAACGAAGACAAGTTTTTTGAGTGTCCGTTCATATCGTTCACTTCTCTCTGCACGCAAGTTGTTTCCAGTTAAGAGGAATTAGGTGGGTGCCGAGGCACACCACAGTAAATTGCTATTCGGTATTCAAGGTTTTGATTTTTACATGTAAGTTTTTATCCTAATTTTTTCTATAGACTTTTTTTATTATGCCTCTCCTTGAGAGATACATTATTATTCTCTTTTCATAATTTCATTTTACTATTTTGTCAGGTTTATCATTCACGTGTTAGAAATAGGCTTAACTTTTCAACATGGCTCTAATTTTTTTCCTATTATGTCGAAAATTACTGCTGAATGGGGAAGGTGGATTTATAAAGCATTACTTAACCCTTAATCACTGGCCTAATTCAGCGACAGCCTTAGAAATCATAATAGGTCTCCAAATCAAGTTCAAAGACAGTTTTTGTATCTACAATGGTTGTGTCTCGTGAACTCCAATTTCTTTCTTCTTTGGCATTGTAGGTTTTAGAACTTTTCACTTTTATTTTATTATACTATGTATTTTCAGGCATTTGTTTTGGCTGCGTTGCTCCAATTAATGCAAGATTATTTAGATATTATATGTACATAATTTTCTGGCAAAATGCTTATAACTATTGTTGTAATAATTGTGTTAGATGATTGCGTTACAACACATATGGTTAGTTTTTTAATACATTCTCTACATTGATTTTAGTTAATATTTTTTATTCTTATATGTTTTTGTAGTATTTTTTCTATAAACTGTTCCTTTGTTTAGTGATTTTTGTATGCATTTTTATTTTGTCCCAGATTTTATTTTTTAATTATTTTGTTATATTCTAGACCTCCACTGTATGTTGATTTTCTTTTTTCATTTATGCTTATTTTACTTTGTCATTATCTTTCATGTTGATATAATTTTTATTTTTATTTTTGAGTAAATTTGATAAATTTATTTTTCGTGTTTGAATATGTTTGATATTTTTCTTTTGTCTCGTGTCTTTTGAATTTATTATTTGTGTATTTTTACATTTATTTCTATGGACTATTTGTATTACAAATACTTGTTGTTCCAGTAATTCAGTTGCTTTATATGTCTTCCTAATTATGTTTTACACACATTACTTATTCTCAAACAATTATGATTGTAGTTAAAATATATATGTTTTAGTGAATGGCAGTTAGATAAGCTTTACAGCTGATCTTTGCTCGGTGATGCATTATTATGGAATGTGTATTATTGATAGAAGGTTACCATAATTCGAGTGTTAGGTATTTTTTGCATATCAGTACTTTTATTGTACAGATTTCTTGAATTGGATGCCCTTTTATGTTTTGGCATACTTTAGTTTGATATACTGGATCAATTCTATACATCGGAATATTTTTGTTCCATTTCCTTCGTGAATTTTGATAACAGTTATTTCGATTTGAGATAGAATGATTCTGTATATAGAATTACAATGAGCCACAAGTCTGTTGGTTCAAACTTTAAAGTAGTTAATACTAGTGTTGAAAAGGCTATCTCCTACAGAACTAGAACTTTCTGGAACACAGATTTTATTAGGTATAACAATTTTTATAATTATACTTATGATACCAATAACTCTTAGAATAAACATAATGATGGTTATTCTTCTACTCGATTAAACTTACATAATCAAATTAATTTCAACAATAACAATTATATATATCGTTAAAATTTTCAATCGTTAATAAAATATACTCTCTATTCATCTATTCAGAGTATGAAGTGACTTAAAATTGTTATATTATATGTATGTATATATATATATATATATATATATATATATATTTAATATATATATATATAATATATATATATATATAATATATATAATATATAATATATATATATATATATATATATAATATATATATATATAAAAGAAATATGTATTATATATATGAAAAATAAGAAATATATATATATATATATATATATATATATATATATATATACAGTCAGGTCTCATTTTATGTGGATTGTTTTTATGCGATTTTGAAGTTGTGCGGTTTGTATTTCAAACATTTGCGGTTTGTATTCCAAACATTTCTAGATTTTTGTTATTATTATTATTATTTTTTATACAGAGACGTAGATCGTAGTATTCCGAGAATTTCCGTATATTTTTGTGCTCACGTCTGCGGCTCGGCTGCGACAGTCTTAGATTCGCATTCGTTAATTCAGTAGTATTTCAGTAGTATACCGATACGATATCATTATTTCGAAATTATATTTTCTCTTAGCGGTGCCTCGTTCATTTTTATAAAAGTTTCACTTTAATAAGTGGCGAATTTACGTTGCAATATAATAAGCAGCAAATTTTGATTTCTGGATTTAAAGTGAGTGTCGTAAAGTTTTATTTTTCATTATAAAGTCTTAAGTGTAATTTTTTAAGATTTCTTTTCTAAGTTTTTATTTGGCCCAATGGAGAGAAAAAAAAAAACATCAAAGACAGTCAATTTCGTTGGAAACGAAAATTTCAATTTTAGATCGCTTAGGAAAAGCAGAAGGATCTACGGCTATTGGAAAACATTTTAATTTAGGCGAATCTACTGTCAGAGCAATTAAAAAGAATGATGCTTCAATAAGAAAATCGGTCATTTCTGGTACAAAATTAAGCACCAAATTTTCATCGTACACAAGGGATGTATTATTAGAAAGAACGGAAAGAGCCATCGCAATTTGATTGAGGAACAAGTTCAAAGAAGGATTCCTGTAAGTGGTTATTTAATCCAATGAAAAGCTCTTCAGTTTTATAAGTCAATGAAACAGTCAAAACCATCAGTTTCCACTTCACAAGCTGGAAAAGAATTTTCAGCTAGCAAAGGATGTCTAACCTGGTTCTTAAATAGAAATGCACTTCATAATATTAAGATAACACGGGAGAGTGCTACAGCAGATGAAGGAGCCGCAAAAATATTTCCAGAGGAGCTAGCGAAAATTATTGAAGATGGGGACTATTCTGCTGATCAAGTATTTAACACTTATGAAACAGGACTTCATTGGAAAAAATTGTCTAACCGTACTTACATCGCAAAGGATGAAAAAACTGCAAGTGGACATAAAGCAATTATAGATCGAGTCACCTTATTACTTTGTAGCAATGCATCAGTAGATCAGATGTTGAAAAAAAAAACCTCTCCTAATAAATAAATCTTTTAGACCACGCGCCCTTAAAAGTAAAGATTTAAAACAACTGCTGTGCATTTGATGGCTAACCCGAAAGCCTGTATGACAACAGCTATTTTTACAGAATGGTTCAATAATTGTTTCGTACCAGAAGTGGAAGCCTGTATGAAGGAAAAATCTCTCGATTTTAAAGTTTTATTAAATGTTTAGAATGCAGCAAGTCATCGACAATTAGAACATCCAAATGTTCAACTCGTATTTCTTCCGCCCAATACAACAAGCCTTATTCAGCCATTAGATTAAGGCATAAATGTAACTTTTAAAAAAATATTGCATTAAGACAACGTACACATTTATCTTGAATAAACTAGAAAATTATTCCTTAACAATAAAAGGTGTGTGGAAACAATTTTCTATTTTTGATTGTTTAAATCATGTTTCATCTGCTTCCGCTCAAATAAGACCTAGAACTTTAAATGCCTGTTGGAAAAAGATTTGGCCAGCATGTGTGACAGACAATACAACCACTCAAACATCGACACTATCAGATGAAATAATTAATTTGTCACATGAAATTGGATGAGATGGTTTTAATACCTTTAGCAACGATGATATAGAAGAATTGCTTGTGGATGATGCATTAAGTGACAATTATATAGGGTGTTTTTTTAGAGGTATAGAGCTTTAAATTGCAATAAAACAACGATGTATTATTCGATTGACATGAATTTTTTATTCGAAAGATAATCTTGTGGCATTACATTTTTAATATGATTTCTGGCATAGGACTGTCATGACTGGCTCGGATGTAGTCCAATCTGGACGTTCAATTTTCGATGACTTTTCCAACATTTGTGGCCGTATATCGGCAATAACACGGCGAATGTTGTCTTCCAAATGGTCAAGCGTTTGTGACTTATCTGCATAGACCTATGACTTTACATAGCCCCACAGAAAATAGTCTAGCGGTGTAAAATCACAAGATCTTGGGGGCCATATCACAGGTCCAAAACGTGAAATTAGGCGGTCACCAAACGTGTCTTTCAATAAATCGATTGTGGCACGAGCTGTGTGACATGTTGCGCCTTCTCACATTTTTCCAGCATTCCTTCCAGTGCCAAAAACTCATCTGGAAAGTTTCTTTTAAAATACTGTTTAAGGTATATGTACACCTTCGAAGAAAATTTTTTTTAAAATCTGTAATATTTGCTATTAAAACGTTTGTTACTGATGAAATGTAACTTAAAACTATGAAAAAAATATTTAATATGTTACTTGTAATACATAAAAAAATTTTAGGGAGTAAATCATAATGTAAATAGTAATTAAATTGATTATTAGAATAACGCACATAACTCAAATGTAAACAAAAATATCTCTTTTCTGTAAATTTCATGATGATCATAATAACAGTTTTTAGAGCTGGTACTATTTTCCTGATGATAATAAATTTATTACAATTTTTATCAAGTTTCGAATAAAAGAACATTGAAAAATACTTAAAAAATTATTACGAGCATGATATATACAATAGTTACTAAACACATATCAACTATATAATTATGAAAGTAGTAGGAGTTCTGTAAATCTATAAAATAAATATATTTATAAAATTTGAACTAATTTGGTTCACAACTTTTTCTGATATTTACGTTGTCAGATGTCAATACGTTAAACAAATTCATTTTGAGATAAATCAGAAATAAACATTCAACTGCAAATTTTAATATTAAACACTATTTGATATACTTAAAATGCTTCTGATTTATAAATAACACCTTCTTTACTCTCTAAAACATTCATTTTTTCCCCTTGTAGCTCTTAAAATTTTTCTACGCTGCTTTACATTTGGTGTTAAATGTCGTTCTGCGTCGTTAATTCTATTGGTGTCAAGATGTTTGTATGATTTTAAAGTAAAATAACCAGGAGTTATATTAAGTTTTTTAAAAATTTCAACACAACCCTTGTATCCATCATTAAATTGGATCACAGCATCCAATGCACCAGATTTTAAAATTTTGAGGCACACGAAAACTTGTTTAATGGTAGATCCATTACCTCGAAATTGGCGTTTTCTCTAAGAACTAACTCTACGTTTAGCATTACCCATTTTAAATGACAAAAATTAAAATTTTCTGCTATAAAAAAGGATTAAACAAAAGCTTATAAAGAGCTACGCAATCATAAGCAAATGTAAACAAACAGTAAAGCACTCTATTTTCTTGCCAGATTCTAGATAAAAATATAAATAAAAACCTGATGCCAATTATATTTTTGATAATTCTGAAAACTCAAATTCATATTTTAATAAATTTAAATTTTCTACTATTGCATATTTAAACGATACTTTGAAAAATAAAAATGTCAACAAACATTTTTTTGCAAATGCAGACTTGTACTTCCGGGTTCAAAAAGGTACTATCGAATGAAACTCAAATCCCCATAACTTAAGTTCTAAATAAGATAGAAACAAAATTTAAACACCATTTTAAAGAAAAAAAGTTAATATTTTTAAATAACATTTAAATTTAAAAATCGAAAAATTTGACGAAAATGACGTTTTGAGGGTGTACGGATACCTTAAGGAAACCAGGACATGCTCGAAAGAGTAAAATGCCAAAATTAAGACCCTTTGTTTATGAGACATATATCATTTGCAATTTCCAATAGAGCTTAGATTTTTTTACGTTGTTAATAAAGATAACTTAATTATTCTGTAGAACTACAAAAATAACTTATTATTAAATAAGTTTTTTTTTACTACTTAATTTAAGTAATACATAATTTTTGAGAACTCGTAATATATACTTGTGTTTAGGTACCATTTTTTAAAAAAGTATCCTTTTTTATGCAAAATATTTTTTACACATATATATATAACAATACATAAAATACAGTGAACCCATTCTCTTTTAGTAAAATGTTAGTATGGGTTCTTTAAAAAAATTATGAAACTTTAAAATTTGAATTTTTTTTATTTTTCTGCTTTTTTTTATGCATAAAACTATTTTTTTTAAAAAAATAGGCACTATCTTAATAGAAAAAACAGGTTTACTATATGCATAGACATCTTGTATAGAAGTATAAAAAATCTGAATCATATAAATGTTGAGAAAAGTGAAAAACTAAAAACCAATATTTTCACATATTATACACTTGATTAATATTACTTGCCTATTTTTATTTGACTAATAATAATCCTTAATCATTTCATAGAGTTACAAAGTAATTTTAAATTCATAATTGATTAACAGAATATTTCGAGATTTTGTAATACATATTTTCATGTATTTCTTACAAAATATTCTTTGAATATACAAAAAAATTTAGACATATATATACATCAACATATCAAACATATGAATCAGTATTTTAACGAATTAATTGCATAATTTTTAAAATAATCATTAAAAAATTTGAAAATCTTAATTTTTTGCACGTATAATTTTTTTAACAAAACAGACATTACATACTAAAAGATATTTTGTTCATTTATAGAACGTTTATATAGATCAAACACAGGGGGGACACTACAAATTTAAAGTTCAAAAAGGGTGTGTCAAAGGGCGTGGTCCTTTGTTTACATTTTTATTTTTATATTTCAGAGCTAATTTATTAAAATTATACATTTTTAGATTTAAGCACTATTATTTAGAAATAAAATTTAAAATCGATTTTTTCAAAAGATACGTAAAACTCCGCCTTATCTCACATTGAAAAAAATCATGAACAGCCAGAAGTCACCAAAAAGTTTCAAATGTCCATTACTGTGCAATTGCAAGATGATAAATATACCATTGAATGAGAAGTTGATCTAAACAGCCTACATAAATCAACTTTATTATCAGATATACACTATTTTAACAAAGTTAGTTTAGCAGTCTGTAGTTCTCAGAACGTAAATCTATAACTTTGAACATAATATATTTATATCCGACTTTAGCCAGAAAAAATATCTTAATTACTTTGTAGGATTAGGATTCCAATCAAATTCAAAGTAAGCGAATTATGCCTTAATATGCTTAGCCCAGTATTCCTTCCACTGACGAAAACAATTCTAGAAGGCTTTTTTCGGAATTGTGTTAACTCCGCCGTAGCGTTCTGTCTAATCTCACGTCTACTCTGAAATAGAGATCCTTTCAATGAAATCTTCATTTTCTGGAACAGCCAAAAAGACAAAAGAAGCCCGATTCAGCGTTAATAGCGTCCAGTATTCCATGTACAACTAACTGAAAGGCGGAATTTTTCTGTTTTACAGCCTCTCTGCACATGTAAAGATGTACTGATCTTTGTTCAACTAAATGATGTTCATTCATTAAAATGAGGCTTAAATCTATAAACAAAATAGTTTAAAACTTACATTTAATTTTTCTAGTCATTTTAAGAGAAAAATTGATTTTGGACTATGGAAATCTATTTCAAGAATCGTGCTTTCAGATGTATTTTAAATACTTTTTTGAACTCATACTCATTTAATTTAAACTAACGAAGTTTATCTGAAGAATTTTTTACAAAACAAAAAATTTTCAATTCGTATATCTCTAGATAAATAGTCAAAATATTTAGCTTACATGTATAGTGAATAGTTCTTTAAACTATAATTTTTTTTTTAATTTTCTATAAACAAATAGATTTTCTAATTAGTTTTTAAATCAAAAAAAGAAATTTCCTTCAGCTTAAACATTAACATGGAAAGTCATAAAATTTTTAAAAAATTTTGCTATTTTATATTTGTTTTCAGTATTCTTATTCATATACAGTTATTTTAAAACGGTTTTGAAAAATATCACTGTTTAGTTGCGATAAAAAAAAGCCTAAATGATTTTCATCATATAAAAAAACATATATTATACCAATGGTAATGAGTAATCAAATGAAATCATTCACACAAATTCAAATAATTCACTCTGGTCTTACATAATTTATTACGTGAAAGTATGTACTATTTTCTTTTTGTTAATTTACAAGTAAAGACACTAAAAAGTAAAATTCTCAATAATATTAACAAAACTACTGCCCATAATATGCATTCTCCTCCTTCCCTACCCAAATCCAATAAGATTGTTTGTAGCTTTCTCAAAGGGGTGGACATTCTCACACAAATTGGCTATAAATTTGCGGTATCATGAGCATATTTGCATGAAGGTTGCATTTTTTTTTCCAAATTTTTAGGAGGTGAGATGCATTAAATATCACAGAACGATGACTTATCGTTATTAACTTTTTTTATTCCTTGGGATCTGAACCATAAGCTGAAGTATTTGACATGCAAGCTGCCACCAACAAAAAATCGATATTTTTTTCCTTGATAGGCTGTAGCCTGAAATTATCAAGTGCTAATGCGCAGTCTGTAAGTACACTAGATGGTGTTTAACGTGGAAAACATGATAACAATGGTTTGATTTTAAATTTGATATGTGTGTTCTTCTCACATATTCTTACCGAAGAAAATGCGTTCCATTGTATGTATGTCTATTATTTGTTCCTCAAATATCAAGAAAAATATTCTTTTTTGAGGAGAATCATCACTGAAGACAAGAAATGAGTTATATACAACATTTATTTCTAAACGCAAGAGATTATAGAACAAAGATGATGAATTGGCTCAAATCACATCAAGTCAAAATGCGGTGCTGTTGAGTTAGTGGGTTTTCAAGGAATCCCTCATTTTTAAGCTACTACCGGACGTTACCGCAATCAGTTCTAAACGGTATCACCATCAATTGAACAAACTGAATGATTCACGTACATGGAAAAGTCCAAAATTGATTAAAAGAAAATATATAGTGAGATCCATCAAGATAATGCAAAATTTATTAAAAGTTTGTAACTCACAAAATATTTTAGATCTTCAATGGGATATATTACTAATGGCATCATATTCTCCATATCTGGCATATTTGAATTATTATTTGTTCCAGGTCTCTAGACTGTGTTTTAAAAAGAAATGTGCATTTGAACGGATGATCTTACTTCCTGCTGAGGCTGCTACACGTCTCAATATGACACCTTGTGTCGTTTAACAACATTAAATCCAGTTACAATCAGCAGATTTTATGTTTAGTTGACATGTTTTCAAGATCATTTATTTAAAACTACTGGTGACTATTTTACAGCTCTTTCAGTGAAAATGAGAAACCCCGACTCATTGTAGATCATTTTGTCTCATCATGAACAAGAATTTCAACAACCATATGGTGAAGACGCTTTCACAATCCGATTTTCTATGCGGGACCATGAGATGTCCCTGTCACTGTGAAAGAGCGACAGAGACGTGCCCGTTTATGTTGGACAAGAAATGAATGTTGGACGTTTCTTAGGAATCTGACAGCAACGAGGTTCTCTATTATTAAGTCTTGTCTCCCACTGAACAGCAATGCGGAATATCTGCTGATCTGTACGATTATAAACAACAGCTAACCAATTCAACATTGTAGAGTGAGTGACTGAATGAATATTAACGTCGCACTGTTCAGCTACACGAGGGTTTTTGGCGAAAGACCACGTAATTTTGGGCCATTGTCAAGTGACGTGGATGACACGTGAGCTGGCACCCCCTCTCATATCAACATTGTTGAAGGGCACAGTTATATAGGTGATGAAATATTTATTATACTATAATTACTACGTTAAATTTCTTGGATCATACATTTGTATGTTTCAATTAAACCTCTTTCGTACGATGAAACCATAAGTGGATGCATGCTATGCATGGGGAAAAATCCCATTGCAACCACATGTGGATACATTGCTTTTTTAGATGTACAGCCAGTGTAACCAGCACAGAAAATTTTAAAAGGTAGCTTTTCTTTTAATGGGATTGTATAAAATTACAAAACTTCTGTCTTACAAGAAATTGTAAGAATTGGAAGTTAAAACTAAAATTATACAAATATTCGTGCAGTTGCTTGAAATGTTCCTTGGATTAAAAGGATTCTCCACATGTGTTACACAAGTGTAATAATGTCACTTTTTCATTTTTTCATCTTCTTCATCACAAATAAATAAGTCAGTATCAAAGTCTATGACGTATTAATCGGTTTCTGAAAAATTGTCTAATTTAGTGTCACATTCGTTGAAATCAAACGACGATGCCATATTGGGAAGAACAGTTAAAATAAACAGCGAAAATAATGATACAAACTTACGAAAATGAAGCAAAACACGAATGAACGTGCGCCTTACTCAGTGAGAAAAAGAATAATTAAATACATAACGTAACGTCAAGGAAAAAAACACACCAGAAATCTAGAATTTATGGCGATACTAAAAAAACAAAATCTGGCACACAAAGGGTTAATTTCAAGTTATTTAAATCTTAATACTTATTTTTCTAACCATACATGTCGTTACTAGTTAATTTATGTGTACATTATGTGTAAGTATTTCTTACCCATTTTATTCTATTTAAAACGCATTGAAAAATTTAAAAAATAAAATTATGTTTTCTACTTAACACATGTAGATGATTTCTTTGAGACGGCAGTACATTTATCCCAATTATTTCTGGAAATACAGTTTAACGATTTCCTTTGCTTTGGTTCCTTATAGTGAGGTAAATAAATTAATAGTTGACATTTTTGATTTGCAAAGCTTTAAATTTTTACGAAATACAAATTCCGTTTCAGGAAACCTTCAACATTAATCCAATTTTAATTTTTTTATTTTAGTACATATCAATGCAAATGAAGGAAAACAAATATCTATTTAATTGAAATAAACTTTAGCTTAACTTTAACCGTAGAAGTAATAAATTAGAAAGGCTGTATATAGACAATATATATATATATATATATATATATATATATATATATATATAAATGCAGTCAATTACTGATTTAACGAATTGTCGGGGACTGAAAATTTTGATCGTTAATTCGGGGTTATTCATCGTATCAATGTCAAACAAAACGGAAATTTCTTGCATTCATCATTTCAACATTCCATAATAAGCAGCTACTAAAAATATACAGTGTTATATAGAAATGACACATTTTTATTCAATAGTTAGAAATACTAGTAGTGAATTATTGCGCGTCATTTAATTGGAAATTTTAAAATACGGGCTGATAGATGCTAACAATCTTTTTGATTCCTGAATTGAAAGAGTTTTCTTTTCGATTTTATGCAGAGAAGAATATACAGACAGCATCGATCACATCCTGCTGCTTAGGGAGCCTTTTTTACAGCTTCCACAAGCTATGCAAATTGTTAGAAAATGTAACACTTTTGATAAGAAATTTATTATCACTTTCTACATCGAAACTGCTATTGATTATATCCGGCAAATTAACGATATTCTGAAATTTATGGCCGTATCACACGTACATTTTAGAGGCAACTTTTTCACACAATTTTTTGCCCAATCTGAGCGTGAAGGGCTGCCGTGCACAAAACGTCATGCTCTACGTCAGCCACGCTCTATCTTTACATTGAAAAAAGTACTCACTGATTTTTCTTCTTCGAAAACTAACATCTAATATTACTTATTTTACTTCGCTATCGCTTTTGTTGATTCGTGTATACAGAAATGGAGCACCATTCAGTTTAAAATATTATTCTCCGTTAAAATATTATACACCGTTTAAATACTATACATCATATCTGATGCGTTTGACGTGACCGAAAACGCCATCTTGTTTATGACGTAGGGACCGAAGAATCCCACTGACTGGAATTTTACAAGCATAATTTATTAAAAACAACTTTTCCAGTTCACTGAGAAAAAGATGTTCGGAGCCGTTGCTGTGACTACTGAATAAAAATTGCACGGATTGGACGAAAAATTGCTCGAAACGTGTACGTGTGATAAGGCCTTTAGGTGCAGAGTTAAGCAGTCCGCCATTAAATGCATTATTATTAATAAACTCCTAAAATATCGCCTGCGTTGTTTGAAGGGTTTGTATGTTAAGAAAGATGGTTTTCCAGTCCTATTCAGAACTCACAATGTACGCTACCACTCATGTGTGTGACTCATCTTCATCTATAAAATCTAATAATGGACTGTAACATTTTATGTCGAAATTTGCTATTTACAAGGAAAATCTTTTTTAAGTTTCAAACAAAATTATGCCATTTGAAAGGAAAAAAAATCCAGAATTTTTTTTAAATACAAACCAATAAAAAGAAAGTTTTCAGATTTTGGTAATAATTTATTGTTTGGTGGTTTATTATGCGGTAAACAGAGGGTTTTTGCTTTCCTTTCAATCGAGGAAAGGGAAAAATTCGTTAAATCAAGAAAACTGTAAAAAAATGATTTGGTAAATTTTTGTTTTGGACCTTGATATAATGACAAGAATAAGCTTTAACCGACGATCACCTTCCCAATCATCCACACCACACTTACGTGATGTCTTTATGTCCAGACGTATCCAACATTCATTAAACGACACAAGGACCCTAACCCAGTGTTTCTCAAACTGTGGGGCACGCCCCCTGGGGGGCCATGGTAACCCTCCCAGGGGGCGCGAGCATATTGAAAATAAAAGGTTTAAAAAATAATTTTTTGAAATGAAGTAAAACAAGATGCTATCTGGCATAATAAAAAATATACATTTACACTGATATAACTTATTTTTATCATCTGGTGATCATCAAAAATAAAAGATTCCACAACAAACGTTCATTAGCCATCTTTGATCCTATAACCAAATTAAACAAATATTTTGTTTGCTTTGCGGTCAATATGAGAACGATGAGATTTTTTTTTTTTTTTTTTTCTCTTAACGATATCAAGCGATGAGAGATTTTTTATTACGTTTCTTTCAACCTAAAATATTACTTTAGCTGAACTTCGAACTTACTGGTATGGTTATCTCCGTCTTTTTTTAGGGAAGTTGTAAATATATATAATATATTTCTGTTTCATCTTTTTTCCATGTGAAAGAGTTTTATGATATATGGATAAGCATGAGTATTCTGAAACATATAATGCATAATAAAAAAACTTTTTACACAATTATTTTTTAGAACATGCTACACTTTCCCCATGAACAATTTTGTAGTTTTGATTGCTGTGTTGTACGACTTATTATGGTTTATAAATGTAAATAAGCAGAATATTAAAAAAAATGGGCCATCTGTGATCCGTATTAAAGGAAGTTGAAACTGATCAAGCAATTGAAGAACCTACTGAAATAATGCACATTAATCAAGATAGCGAAAGTAAATATCAGAAAAGCGTGAGACATGAAACGTTTGAGTTGATTTGAGTTTAGCTGGAAAATAACGTTCCTGTGTTGTTAGCGAAAAGTGTCTGTGTGATTTATGTCCTTTATTAAGGGCATTATTTATTTGGAACATTTTCCTTAGTTTTTTATTGGATCTGTTCTCAAATTTTCTAAGAAAATTTGAAAATTCCTTGAAAGTAGGGTAAGTATATTTTCTCTTAATTAAATTATTCACTGGAATTGTGATTTTTATAGTGTATAGTAAAAATAACTATAAAATAAATTATAGTTTTAAAACAAACTAAAAAACAATCTTTTATAGTGAATCGAACTAAAAAGCAAAAAAGAAAAAGAAAATATATTACTTAAAAGTAAGATATACAAAATTTAATACTTATCTTGTTAATTTGTACGGTTTATTATTATGATCGTATCGTAGCTTTAGCGTCAAAGTACATTATTATTGCACTCCGTACATTATTAATGTATAAGGGGGGCGCGATAAAAATTGCGATTGAAAAGGGGGCGCCAGTAGTGAAAGTTTGAGAACCACTGCCCTAACCGATGAATCAACATAAAAGATTTCGGCTCAACGAGTTTAGAACTAGGATCACTAAGCTACCAAGGCTACGTGAGTTGCACTGAAAAAATGTCATGAAAAAAACCTCGAATATCTTTTATTTAAGTTTCCCTCGGCTTTCATTTGAAATAAAGCAGCAATTTGTTGTATTCTTATAAGCGTGGAAAGGAAAAATATCAACAGTATTGTGGTAGTGGTGGGGAGAAGCAGAAAAAGAATTTTTTTGTACAATCTAGGAAAACTAATTACCTACTTTTTAAAAAAAAACAGACCGTGATAAAAACTCTCATGAAAAAAAAAATTACATTTTATATTTCAAATAATAGCTTGATGAGCATTCCAATCGGCAGATAGCATGTATAGATTTTAGTTGTGTTTTACTATATATATATATATTTAAATTAACAAAAAAAACTTTTGTTAAAAATTCTTGTCTAAGGATTAACTTTTGTTTTTGAAAAAATAAAAAAATAATAATTAAAACATATATAACTATTTAGAAACATAAGA
Organism: Trichonephila clavipes; assembly: GCA_019973935.1. NCBI lineage: Eukaryota > Metazoa > Arthropoda > Arachnida > Araneae > Nephilidae > Trichonephila > Trichonephila clavipes. The sequence continues at coordinate 631,987 of BMAU01000442.1, forward strand.
TACCAAATACATATCAGGACGACTAGGAAACAATTTTAAAATATTTCCGAAACCATTTAATTGATGATTCAAAAAAAAAAGAAAAATAATTGTTTACTTTACATTTTCTTCAGCTTAGAGCAAACAAAGTTAAAAATCATCATTAATTTGCTTTCAAAAATGGATCGCTCTTGAAAAACACGAATAGTATTTTTAGAAAATAATCTTATTGATAAAGGTTTCGTAATAAATGAAAAATGAGCAACACTCACACATGGGTGCTTCTAATAGGATTTGTCTGCAGTTGTTCTTTATTTTTAAATGTATTTTGTATTCTTTAGTAAAGGGAGGGGGGCAATCAGAGTCGTCATCTTTCTTCAATGTCCTCTTTTGTATACATTATGTAATTTATTACCCACAAATGGTAAAAATGTATCTTCTATTTATTATTTTCAATACTTCATGATAAATAGTGAGACGTGGTTATTTTGAATCCATATATAAAAGAAGTAGAATAATAGCATAGAAATTATGCAAGAAGAAAAACGGAAAATGAATTACTGGAGTTAAAAAAAAGTATTTTGTACTGAAAGGGGAAAAAAAATCACACATATCTATACAGGCAAAAGACTCTCCTTTAAAAAAGTGTATCAACATTATCCGTAAAAAACCCATTTGTTTGTACATACTCTTGTTTTTCCTTTTTTTTTAAAGGAAATATTGTAAGATACTACCACAATGATGTATGCAATTGGTGATTGATTGATTGAATATTAACGTCGCACTGTTCAGCTACACGAGGGCTTTTGGCGACGGACCACGTAATTTTGAACCATGGTCAAGTGACGTGGACGACACCTGAGCTGGCACCCCCTCTCCTAACTACCACACCACACGAACGGGAGGACTTTTCAGCTCTAGAAAGATTTAACGTGCATCGCTGCCCTACACGGCGGGTCTTTAGTGGTACTGGGCTCGAACCCGTGACAAAGCAAGGCACGGTCCGATACCTATACCACTCGGCTACCGCGGCCGATATATGCAATTGGTGAGATATTTCTTTGTAAGTGTAACAGTTATGCTATTCTAGAATTTCATGTATTATCATACTTTCATGTATTTTATACTTTTTACTTACAGTTAATACTTTAACTGTCCTTATTTGAATTAAGTGCGACTGAGTTACAAAATTATGTCTTAAATCATAGCTAAGAAACGATTTTCCCTTCATTCTTTGCAGCAAAGATTTTGAAGGTATAAAATAATTATACCGTAAATTCCGGTATATAACGCGCACCTATACTTTAAAGTGGCATTTTTTAATTTTAAGGTATATTCTCCATATAACGCGCACCCTCTGTTTTACAAAGGAACATACAATGTACGTTAATAAGACTATTGTTGTGTTTTAAGGCCATTTATTCGAGGTATTAATTCAGGATATTGAAAAAACAGAATATTTCTAGAAAAACAACCCTTTAATTTCATAAGGTATGGCATTTCTTTTAAATAAACAATATTACAGAAGTTCTTTACAGAAGTCTATATTTTTTATGCCCACCTCTTTTTTTGTATTTTGAAGTAATTATATTTATACCCGGCGTATAACGCGCACCTGTGAATTTCGATCTTATTTTTTGTGTTAAAAGTGTGCGTTATGCGCCAGATTTTACGGTATTCTGAATTACTTGTAGAAATATAGACAAGACTAATAATAATGTACTTTTGATGTGGGTAAAAAACCGGAATATTGTTTTTCATAAGCGTTTTTTTTTAATTCTGAGCAGAAATTGCGTTATATACAAGTACGTAAAATATTGTTATAACAGAGAGCGGAAAATATATCCAAATAACAATGTTTCACTTAAATAAAAGTGCAATGTAAATAAAAGACACTTTATTATGCATTCTACCTGGACCTCTTACGGCGCTTTAGGGAAGAAGTCGTATAACGTACTTTTCCTGTTAGACATCTCATTGATTAAATCATTACGCCATGGGAGACGAGTGTTGTAATGGAAATAATCTAAAGGGTCATGTTCTCTTTTTCCAGTGGGTAATGGAATCTTTTTTTTAGATTAACAGGCGCTAATGTTTACTAGAGTGCATCTAGAAAAGCACTTTACCTTGCCCGGAATGGGCACAAGTCTGTATGTATATTTAGTAGGCACTATAAACTACATTCTGAAAAAGAACACTTTATACAATCGCAATTTCTTTGAATCTCTATACAAATAATTATATATATATATATATATATATATATATATATATATATATAATTAAGTGAACGAATAATTAATTTTAAAAAAACATTGAAAATTTATCGAAAAAAATTAATTAAATTACAAATTTATATTCAGTATATAAAATTATTGCTTGTTTGATATTTTTGAACGAAGTATCAAGAGCTTTTAATTGTAACTCAACAGTTTTAGTTCACCTTTAAAAATATTGTGTATGCTGTTATTTTTCAATTCCTACTATTAGCTCACACTTTCTATAAATTTATATATTTATCTTGTTCAAATTTTCAATCGTTAATAAAATACTTTCTATTCATAGAGTCAAGTTCATTTTTTTTAATTTTTACTGTAGGACATTTAATGTTAATACAATTTTTTCAATTGAAATTAAAATAAAATAAATA